>JAVIAB010000050.1:10689422-10969422 GCA_032433765.1 Megaustenia siamemsis
CAAGGATTGCTTACTACCAACGGTCTGTCAAGGATTGCTTACTACCAACCATCATCCAAGGATTGCTTACTTCCAACCGTCTGCCAAGGATTGCTTCCTACCAACCATCTGTCAAGGATTGCTTGCTACCAACCATCTGTCAAGGATTGCTTGCTACCAACCATCTGTCAAGGATTGCTTGCTACCAACCATCTGTCAAGGATTGCTTACTTCCAACCATCTGTCAAGAATTGCTTGCTACCAACCATCTGTCAAGGATTGCTTGCTACCAACCGTCTGTCAAGGATTGCTTGCTACCAACCGTTCTGTCAAGGATTGCTTGCTACCAACCATCAGTCAAGGATTGCTTGCTATCAACCATCTGTCAAGGATTGCTTGCTACCAACCATCATCCAAGGATTGCTTACTACCAACCATCATCCAAGGATTGCTTACTACCAACCATCATCCAAGAATTGCTTGCTTCCAACCGTCTGTCAAGGATTGCTTGCTACCAACCATCTATCAAGGATTGCTTACTACCAACCATCTGTCAAGGATTGCTTACTACAAACCGTCTGTCAAGGATTGCTTACTACCAACCATCATCCAAGGATTGCTTACTTCCAACCGTCTGTCAAGGATTGCTTGCTACCAACCATCTGTCAAGGATTGCTTGCTACCAACCATCTGTCAAGGATTGCTTGCTACCAACCATCTGTCAAGGATTGCTTGCTACCAACCATCTGTCAAGGATTGCTTGCTACCAACCATCTGTCAAGGATTGCTTGCTACCAACCATCTGTCAAGGATTGCTTGCTACCAACCATCTGTCAAGGATTGCTTACTTCCAACCATCTGTCAAGAATTGCTTGCTACCAACCATCTGTCAAGGATTGCTTGCTACCAACCATCTGTCAAGGATTGCTTGCTACCAACCATCTGTCAAGAATTGCTTGCTACCAACCATCTGTCAAGGATTGCTTGCTACCAACCATTTGTCAAGGATTGCTTGCTACCAACCATCTGTCAAGGATTGCTTGCTACCAACCATCTGTCAAGGATTGCTTGCTACCAACCATCTGTCAAGGATTGCTTGCTATCAACCATCTGTCAAGGATTGCTTGCTACCAACTGTCTATCAAGGATTGCTTACTTCCAACCATCTGTCAAGAATTGCTTGCTACCAACCATCTGTCAAGGATTGCTTGCTACCAACCATCTGTCGAGACACCAAAGGTCATTTACATGTTAACCCTAACCAGCCTTAGAACTGTGTATACTGCCTCCACTTTCATCGAATGCGTCATACGTTAGCCATGTTTCGTTTCATGTATTATTAAGGTATTTCAAATACATAATGCAGAATGTCTACGCTGTTCAAAGCAGTATAAACTGATCCATCAACTTCATTATAAAGAAAATAGTCATACAATATTATAAACTAGATCATCAACTTCGTTATCAAATTTAAAAAAGCCTGTCGGTATAAACAAAACCATCAAATTCATTATAAAATAAATCCTAACTTTATTTTTAATCAAACCATCAACTTCATTATAAACCTGATCATCATTTCATTATAAATCTTATTACTAACCTCGTTATAAATTCAACCATCAACTTCATCATTCTTATATATGTCTTATAAAGAACGAAATAAACTTTATTATAATTCAAACCATCAACTTGACAGCTTCATTAGAATACATACCATCAACATTATAAATTAAACCATCAACTTTACAGCTTCATTACAATCCATACCATCAACATTATTTTAAATTAAACCATCAACTTCTGTATAAATTAAACCCCAATTCAATTAAAACCAAACCATCAACTTCATTATACACCAAAATCATCAATTACCCAACAAAGGCCACCCTCATTCTCATAAAAGAAATCAGATTCTTATCAACTATTAATATTTAATATCGTATGTGTAGGGCGGCTCTTCAGCTGTTGTTTGCCATTCTTGGCTGTCATTACGTTTCTATTCTTCATATCTGTTTGTTATGTTTTGTGTATTTCCCTCACTGAAGACATTTAAATGTCGAAACATTTGTGTGTTTAGTCCTGTCATACCTGAAACAACCTACTTGTAGCTATGCTTCTAATCTTAGCTATGCTTCTAATCTTAGCTATGCTTCTAATCTTTGATTCACGTTTCATCCGGCAGCAAATTTGATCATTTCTTCAACCTCTGGAGATACCTCTACTATCGTGGACTACCTACAAAGATGTGCGTTCCAAGGTAAGTTAACATTCTATTCTTAAACCTGTTACCGTGTGCCTTATTGAATATGTGTTTCTCTTATTCGTTGTGTTTATTATTTGTTGACTCGAGGACTTGTTTATCGTGTGCCTTGTTGAACATGTGTTTCTCTTATTCTTTGTTTATTATTTCTTGACTTGTGGAATTGTTTATCGTGTGCCTTATTGAATATTTGTTTCTCTTATTCGTTGTGTTTATTATTTGCTGACTCGAGGACTTGTTTATCGTGTCCCTTGTTGAACATGTGTTTCTCTTATTCGTTGTGTTTATTATTTCTTGACTTGTGGAATTGTTTATCGTGTGCCTTGTTGAACATGTGTTTCTCTTATTCGTTGTTTATTATTTCTTGACTTGTGGAATTGTTTATCCTGTGCCTTATTGAATATTTGTTTCTTTTATTCGTTGTGTTTATTATTTCTTGCCTCGAGGACTTGTTTATCGTGTCCCTTGTTGAACATGTGTTTCTCTTATTCGTTGTGTTTATTATTTCTTGCCTCGAGGACTTGTTTATCGTGTCCCTTGTTGAACATGTGTTTCTATTATTCGTTGTGTTTATTATTTCTTGCCTCGAGGACTTCTTTATCGTGTCCCTTGTTGAACATGTGTTTCTCTTATTCGTTGTTTTTGTTATTTATTGACTTGAGGGCTAGACGCACAACAGTGTCTAGACTGATTGCCTATATCAGGATCAGCGACAACCAGCTGACCAAGATCCTAGTCTATATTTCCGGGGTGGCTCTGAAAACAGACTAACCGATCTGGAAGCGGTTCGGGATCGAGAGGGATGAAAACCATAGAGAAGTCGGATGTATTGGGCCGAAAGGCGCAGATATCATCTCATGCTGCAAACCATAGCAGGAGGAATATACACCCCCATTACTTTTACTTACGGGCTGACTAGAAAGAGGAGTAACTCTTGAGTGAAACCAGAAAAAGAAATGGATTTATTTCCTGTTTGTTCATACTAATGAATATTCATATTTGTGTTATGTGTTTTGTTTTCCGAATTCGTGACGTCAGCATAGAGAGAATCACGTTTTACACTGATACGTTAAGTATGTAACCCAGTGCATCCGATTTCATCATATTTGTGCATCACTTAAACTAGTCCCAGCCCTTTGACTCGTCCATCTTCCCCTTGGCCTCCCCAACAAAGTCTGGTGGTTATGGGGTTTGCTGGTTTGTTTTCCACTTCAGGATGGATTCCAGTCAGAGGAGAAAATGTATTCAGAAGCTCTACAGCAAGGGTGGGCAGTCTTTTATTGAAGGTCACATCTGAAAACTATGAAGACGCCGAGGTCTATAGCTCGTTTCAAATCATGTGCCCAACTTCAAAACGATATTACTCAGTAACCGTTTGTTAAAAACTGTTGAAATTTTCCAAATGTTATTAGAATGCAAAAGACCCTTTAAATGTATATTTAACAAATATCTTGCAGCTGCAGTTTTCTTAAAGCGGCGAATTTCTTTGATGTTTGTCAAAATTGTAAATTGTGAACCAACGCCTAATGGAGCCATTATATAAATTACCTAATTTGCATTCACAAGCGATTGTAATGTAACAAAAATGTTATTAGTAAATGGAGAGTGAACGACAGAAAAGAGAGTGAAATGAAAGGGAGAGGTGTGAGACAGAAAGGATGGGGGGAAAGAGGGGGGGGGGGGGCAAATTCAACAATAAATTATAAATAAAAAGCTTACGTGTTTTATAAGAATGTGTGCCTGAATGAACTTCGCGCACAAGGTTGTCCATGTTTGGTAGCATTTGACTAAAGGCAATGCATAGTATGTTATATAAATTTGTGTAATTTAATCAATCTTTTGCTTTTGTGTTACTTTCTATTTATGTTATTTTATCTCAGAGAATGGGGTGTATAGTTATTTTGAAATCAAGCACAAGAGCCGATCAAAATAGCTTGGCGGGCCGGTTCTGGTCAGCGGGCCGTAGGTTCCTACATCTGCTCTGCTGGTCAGTTTTCATTGCATAAAATGTGACTTTGTAGCTAAACTCCTACTGAGTTATAATGTCAAACATGAGCTCATGCTAGGGGGCCTTGGTAACTAACGGTGAGACGTCAGTCTCTGGACTGTGAGGTCCCGGGTTCCAGTCCCGTCACAGGCAGTGAGAATTATTCACTTGAGATCTGTGGTTTACTTGTGGCTTCAGCCTTACCTGGTCTCTGGGTAGTGAGATTCGATATCTGGCCCTCTCTGGGTAGTGAGATTCGATATCTAGCCCTCTCGGGGTATTGAGATTCGATATCTTGCGTTCTCTGGGTAGTGAGATTCGATATCTTGCGTTCTCTGGGTAGTGAGATTCGATATCTTGCGTTCTCTGGGTAGTGAGATTCGATATCTTGCCCTCTCTGGGTAGTGAGATTCGATATCTTGCGTTCTCTGGGTAGTGAGATTCGATATCTAGCCCTCTCGGGGTATTGAGATTCGATATCTTGCGTTCTCTGGGTATTGAGATTCGATATCCGCCCCTCTCTGGGTAGTGAGATTCGATATCTAGCCCTCTCGGGGTATTGAGATTCGATATCTTGCGTTCTCGGGGTATTGAGATTCGATATCTTGCGTTCTCTGGGTAGTGAGATTCGATATCTTGCCCTCTCTTGATAGTGAGATTCGATATCTTGCCCTCTCGGGGTAGTGAGATTCGATATCTTGCCCTCTCGGGATAGTGAGATTCGATATCTTGCCCTCTCTTGGTAGTGAGATTCGATATCTTGCCCTCTCTGGGTAGTGAGATTCGATATCTTGCCCTCTCTTGTTATTGAGATTCGATATCTTGCGTTCTCTGGGTAGTGAGATTCGATATCTAGCCCTCTCGGGGTATTGAGATTCGATATCTAGCCCTCTCGGGGTATTGAGATTCGATATCTTGCCCTCTCTTGGTATTGAGATTCGATATCTTGCCCTCTGTTGGTAGTGAGATTCGATATCTTGCCCTCTCTTGGTAGTGAGATTCGATATCTTGCCCTCTCTTGTTATTGAGATTCGATATCTTGCCATCTCGGGGTAGTGAGATTCGATATCTTGCCCTCTCTTGGTAGTGAGATTCGATATCTTGCCCTTTCTTGGTAGTGAGATTCGATATATTGCCCTCCCTGGGTAGTGAGATTCGATATCTAGCTCTCTTTGTGTAGTGAGATTCGATATATTGCCCTCCTTGGGTAGTGAGATTCGATATCTAGCTCTCTCTGTGTAGTGAGATTCGATATCTTGCCCTCTCTGTGTAGTGAGATTCGATATCTTGCCCTCTCTGGGTAGTGAGATTCGATATCTAGCTCTCTTTGGGTAGTGAGATTCGATATATTGCCCTCCCTGGGTAGTGAGATTCGATATCTTGCCCTTTCTTGGTAGTGAGATTCGATATCTTGCCCTCTCTGTGTAGTGAGATTCAATATATTGCCCTCTCTGTGTAGTGAGATTCGATATCTTGCCCTCTCTGTGTAGTGAGATTCGATATCTTGCCCTCTCTGTGTAGTGAGATTCAATATATTGCCCTCCCTGGGTAGTGAGATTCGATATCTTGCCCTCTCTTGTTATTGAGATTCGATATCTTGCCCTCTCTTGTTATTGAGATTCGATATCTTGCCCTCTCGGGGTAGTGAGATTCGATATCTTGCCCTCTCTTGGTAGTGAGATTCGATATCTTGCCCTCTCTTGGTAGTGAGATTCTATATCTTGCCCTCTCTTGGTAGTGAGATTCTATATCTTGCCCTCTCTTGGTAGTGAGATTCTATATCTTGCCCTCTCTTGTTATTGAGATTCGATATCTTGCCCTCTCTTGGTAGTGAGATTCTATATCTTGCCCTCTCTTGGTAGTGAGATTCTATATCTTGCCCTCTCTTGTTATTGAGATTCGATATCTTGCCCTCTCGGGGTAGTGAGATTCGATATCTTGCCCTCTCTTGTTATTGAGATTCGATATCTTGCCCTCTCGGGGTAGTGAGATTCTATATCTTGCCCTCTCGGGGTAGTGAGATTCTATATCTTGCCCTCTCGGGGTAGTGAGATTCGATATCTTGCCCTCTCTTGGTAGTGAGATTCTATATCTTGCCCTCTCGGGGTAGTGAGATTCTATATCTTGCCCTCTCGGGGTAGTGAGATTCTATATCTTGCCCTCTCTTGTTATTGAGATTCGATATCTTGCCCTCTCGGGGTAGTAGATTCGATATCTTGCCCTCTCTTGGTAGTGAGAATCGATATCTTGCCCATTCTTGGTAGTGAGATTCAGTATATTGCCCTCCCTGGGTTGTGAGATTCGGTATCTAGCTCTCTTTGGGTAGTGAGATTCGGTATCTAGCCCTCTCTGTGTAGTGAGATTCGATATCTAGCCCTCTCTGGGTAGTGAGATTCGATATTTTGCCCTTTCTGGGTAGTGAGATTCGATATCTAGCCCTCTCTGTGTAGTGAGATTCGATATCTGGCCCTCTCTGTGTAGTGAGATTCGATATCTAGCCCTCTCTGGGTAGTGAGATTCGATATCTAGCCCTCTCTGTGTAGTGAGATTCGATATCTAGCCCTCTCTGGGTAGTGAGATTCGATATCTTGCCCTCTCTGGGTAGTGAGATTCGATATCTTGCCCTCTCTGGGTAGTGAGATTCGATATCTTGCGTTCTCTGGGTAGTGAGATTCGATATCTAGCCCTATTGAGATTCGATATCTTGCGTTCTCTGGGTAGTGAGATTCGATATCTGGCCCTCTCTGTGTAGTGAGATTCGATATCTAGCCCTCTCTGTGTAGTGAGATTCGATATCTGGCCCTCTCTGTGTAGTGAGATTCGATATCTAGCCCTCTCTGTGTAGTGAGATTCGATATCTAGCCCTCTCGGAAAACGGCGAAAGCCAGGAGGTCTCGTGTTCCCTCGAGGACGTTCAAGAACAAATGACAGTTACATTTCGAAAAATGTAGGACAAAAATACCGCTGACAAAGGCATAATTGGTAAGGCAAGTCTACCCTTGCTGAAGACGGATGTGTCGGGCCTAAAGGCGCAGATATCGTGGTATTGTCGTAAACTATCGACACAGCGCAACTACGCCTACCTAACAGGTAAACGCTAAGAAAGAAAGCTCATGCTAAGTTTCCACATTCTATTTCCGTCTGTGTATCCAGTGCATCTTGTTTGTCACTAATAGCAAGAACGATACCAGACAATTTAGGATAATAGGGAAAAGGCAAATAATTGCAATGCTGCGGTAAAGCTGGTAGCGAGGAGCCAGTGGTGGGGTGTACTAAACACTCCAAAGTATGGTTTCTGATGTGTTCCAGCACGGAGGGCAGACTTGCTGTTTTAAGCTAAGTGCATTTTATGATACATTTTTCTCTTTTTTTTTATATTTTTCTCTTTTTCTATTTCATATATCTTGACGCCCATCCTACCTCTCCTCATGTAGTATTCATTTCTCTCTTCCCTCTCCTTTCTTATTTCTACATCCTACTTTCCTCGCCCTCCACTTGATCATCTAACATGTAGTTATAGATAATTGTGCTTCATCGTTTGTTGTCGTTGTCCTTGAATTCTGAAGAAGGCCACAGGGCGAAACGTCGTTTTGTGTTGTGTTCCTTCCTTGTAAAGCTGTCACCATACTTTGGAGTGTTTAGCACACCCCACCACTGGCTCTAGTTTGGGAGAATAGTTTGGTAGAAAGCCAACAAGAGAAATGATGAGCAATTGCGGGGATACAAAGTTGTGGAGAGCCATGGTTATCTACGCCTGCAGACACGGTATTAATTAATTTAATTAATTATTTCCGTTGCCGGTATATGAATATTTTATTATGCTTGAGGAACATAAGCCCACACATAAAGAGCTTATAACATCAAAAGGGAGATAATGGCTACACTCCACAACAACTGTACGATCATATCATCATCATCATCATGTGTTATACCGGTTGGCGTAGGCGATCATGTCCCTCCACAATCTTCTATCCACAGTGCATCGTATCAATTCTGTTGTTGGCTGTTTTCAATGCCATGACACCAAGCTACCTAGTAACTTCTCTCTTTGTCGTCCGCGATCTCTCTTTCCCTGTATTTTGCCAGTTGTAACCAAGTATTCCAACTTTCCTCTTCTCATGATGTGCCCGAAAAATGTTGATTGTTTCTTTCTGAAGTGTTTTAGAAGCTCCCTTTTGTGTTGACTACTTTGAGAATATCCTCATTTTTCTTTTTAGATGTCCAGGGAACTATTATTCTGAGAAATCCCATCTCTGTGGCCTCTAGTCGTCTTTTCATTTCTTTGTCTACTGTCCATGATTCGTTTCTATAGGTCAGAATTGGCTCTATGTAGCACAGATGAACTCTCAATCTCAATTCTATTGACATAGATTTGTTGTATAAGACGTTTTTTATTTTCAGAAATGCTATTTTGGCCTGAGCTATTCTGCTTTTTATTTCTGTGGTACATCTTCCATCTGATGTTATTATTGTGCCCAAGTATTTGACGCCTTGCACTTGTTTCAGGTTTGTCCTGTTTATTTTTATGCTGCACGATGATGATGATTGTTTCTTCAATACGACCATTACTTCTGTTTTCTTACTATTCAGACTGAGACCTTTCTTGTTGCTTTATTTTACTATTATGTCTATCATTTCTTGTAGTTCATTCTGACGCTGCTATTACGACTGTGGCATCTGCATATCGCTAATTGTTTATGTTGTGACCATTGACTTCAATTCCTTGTATATCTACTATTGATCTTATAACATTTTCGCCGTAAAGTGAGAACAATTCTGGCGACCATATCAAACATTAACATTTTCAGAAATATTATAAATAATAGTCACAAATTCAATAAAAAAAATATATTAAAAAAACCCCATTAAATTGTATCCCATTTCGAGTTGGTCGTTAGGGGTAATCGGAGGAGAAAGTACTCGATAAGTCTGAGAAAAGAGGTCATACACACTTCATTCGCTTCATATCCATCTCAATCGCCACGTATACACCGCATTCGCCACATTAACACTTCATTCGCCTCATATACACCTCAATCGTCACGTATACACCTCAATCGCCACATATCCATCTCACTCGCCACTTGTCCCCGCTAGTCGCCACATGTCCATCTCATTCGCAACGTATCCGCCTCAGTCGAGTCGCCACACATCCATTCCACTCGCCACATATCCTCGTCAGTCGCCACATATCCTCGTCAGTCGCCACATATCCTCGCCAGTCGCCACATATCCTCGTCAGTCGCCACATATCCTCGCCAGTCGCCACATATCCTCGTCAGTCGCCACATCTTATATTTCTTACAAATGGTGGAAGGGGGAAACATGCCTGTTATTCTCTCCCTCCACCCAATTGCATGTAACGTTGATTTCGAGTGTGTTGCCGTCATTATGACGATACACAATCAGCTCATTCTCTGACTATGTTCTCTAAGTTATATTAGATCATAGTTGTCATTACAAATGTTTAGCTAAAGTTATATTTTTATTTGTTATGTGTATACCTGTGGAATATATTATTCAGAATATAAATGTAAACATATAAAAATAAATATAAAAGAATATTTAAATTAATTTAAATATATGGGAACAATGTTAACTTCAGATGGTAGATGAACAACAGAGGTGTGATGAGGCATGGCTCAGATAAAAGCAGTTTTACAAAAAATGAGAATGATGCTATGTAATCCATTTTTTGACAATAGAAACAAGAAAAATAGTTCTTAAATGTTATGTAAAGCCAGTCTTAACATATGAACGTGAATCATGGACACTAGGACAACAGACAAGAAAATTACTGGAGGCTGTAGAAATGTGGTTTTACAGAAGAATGTTGAGAATACCATGGACAGCTAAGAAGGGTAATGTAAACGTTCTGAAAGAGGCCAAAACAAAAAGAGAGCTAATTTTGAAAAAAAAAATAGGAAGAAACGGTCATCATTTGTTGGCCATGTAATGAGAAAAGAACAGATGGAATATATTGTAACAACTGGGAAAATTGAGGGATGAAGAGATAGAGGGAAGCAAAGAGAAAAAAAAACAGATAGCTTAAGAGAATGGCTTGGCAGAAGGTCAACAACAGATATGATAAATAACTGTCGAGATCGAAAGTTGTGGAGAGACATGATCACCTAAGCAAGCAGACATGGCACTTGATGATGATTCCTGTGACGTGAATGGTTGGTCTCAATATGTACAACTTTAAAACCCTGATTTACAACGATTTGATTCAATATGTACAACTTTAAAACCCCTGATTTTCTATGATTTGATTCAATATGTACAGCTTTAAAACCCCTGATTTTCTACGATTTGATTCAATATGTTCAGCTTTAAAACCCTGATTTTCTACGATTTGATTCAATATGTACAGCTTTAAAACCCTGATTTTCTACGATTTGATTCAATATGTACAGCTTTAAAACCCCTGATTTTCTACGATTTGATTCAATATGTACAACTTTAAAACCCCTGATTTTCTACGATTTGATTCAATATGTTCAGCTTTAAAACCCTGATTTTCTACGATTTGATTCAATATGTATAGCTTTAAAACCCTGATTTTCTACGATTTGATTCAATATGTATAGCTTTAAAACCCTGATTTTCTACGATTTGATTCAATATGTATAGCTTTAAAACCCTGATTTTCTACGATTTGATTCAATATGTTCAGCTTTAAAACCCTGATTTTCTACGATTTGATTCAATATGTTCAGCTTTAAAACCCCTGATTTTCTACGATTTGATTCAATATGTTCAGCTTTAAAACCCCTGATTTTCTACGATTTGATTCAATATGTTCAGCTTTAAAACCCCTGATTTTCTACGATTTGATTCAATATGTGTAGCTTTAAACCCCTGATTTTCTACGATTTGATTCAATATGTTCAGCTTTAAAACCCTGATTTTCTACGATTTGATTCAATATGTGTAGCTTTAAACCCCTGATTTTCTACGATTTGATTCAATATGTACAGCTTTAAAACCCTGATTTTCTACGATTTGATTCAATATGTTCAGCTTTAAACCCCTGATTTTCTACGATTTGATTGGCTAGAATACGTATGAGCATGGCTATTTTTACACTTCCGCAAGGCTAGAATACGTATGAGCATGGCTATTTTTACACTTCCGCAAGGCTAGAATACGTATGAGCATGGCTATTTTTACACTTCCGCAAGGCTAGAATACGTATGAGCATGGCTATTTTTACACTTCCGCAAACATTATTACTCTCTGGCGTTACCCAAAGACTTCTAGAAGAACTGAATGTCTTTTCGTCATCCGTCCTTAATATGGCGTTAAATGGGCGTAGATGCATTGTGCTGTGGTTATTTGCGACTTTCGACCCAACACATCCGACTTCCGCGACTTCTTTTGAGTACCAGGTTGCCTTTTCTCTTCGATCCCCAGCCACTAGACCAGACTAGACTAATTAACCTGTTTCTAGAGGTGGAGTATGCTCTGGATAGTTCTGTATGAAAGGGAAGAAATGGGGTGGATATTACAGTTACAGCTTTCTGTAGGCGAGGGACATCACAAAATAGAAACCATGTTGTAGCTCAGTAGGACGTCAGCTGGAACAATGGACAACATATATACACAAACAGATAAATATGCTTATAAAAGTAACACCATATAGCAAGATGATAAGGAAATATCAGAAAAAGACACACACAAAAACATCGATCATGGCGTTAGTCAGCAGCTTTGAGACGATGAAAGCTTCCAGATCTGTTCCCGTCAACCGTTTTGCTTCCTCATAATGTTATTTTTGTAAAATATTATGTGTTATATTTATTTTAACGCAGAAAAAAGTATGTTTTCCTGCATATATTGCTTTGTAAGACTTTTAAACAAAGCGACCGTTGATCCTTTGGAAGGCTTATAAACAAAGAAATAGTTGATACTTTGTAAGGCTTATAAACAAAGCAATAGTTGATCATTTGTAAGGCTTATAAACAAAGAAATAGTTGATACTTTGTAAGGCTTATAAACAAAGCAATAGTTGATCATTTGTAAGGCTTATAAACAAAGCAATAGTTGATCATTTGTAAGGCTTATAAACAAAGCAATTGATGATCATTTGTAAGGCTTATAAACAAAGCAATTGTTGATCATTTGTAAGGCTTATAAATTCAGCGTTAATAGCAAAAAGACAAGTAATTGTAGCAACAAGGAAAAAAACATCACTGCAATGCACAATAAAGACAAGTGGAACAATAATAAAACAGGTAAATGAATTTAAATATCTGGGAACAATGTTAACCTCAGATGGTAGATGTACAACAGAGGTGAGATGCAGAATGGTTCAGGCAAAAGCAACTTTCTAAAAAATGAGGAAGATACTGTGTAACCCATTTTTTGACAATAGAAACAAGAAAAAGAGTTCTTAAATGTTATGTAGAGCCAGTCTTAACATATGAATGTGAATCATGGACAATAGGGCAACAGTCAAGAAAATCACTGGAGGCTATAGAAATGTGGTTTTACAGAAGAATGTTGAGAAGACCATGGAAAGCTAAGAAGAGTAATGAAAATGTTCTGAAAGAGGCCAAAGCAAAAAGAGAGCTAATTTCCAATATTAGGAAGAAACAATCATCATTTTTTGGCCATGTAATGAGAAGAGAATAACTGGAATATATTGTAACAACTGGAAAAATTGAGGAACGAGGAGATAAAGGGAAGCAAAGAAAAAAAATATCAGACAGCTTAAGAGAATGGCTTGGCAGAAGGTCAACAACAAAAATGATAAATAGCTATCGAGGTCGAAAGTTGTGAACAGACATGATCGCATACGCCAGCAGGCATGGTGCTTGATGATGATAAAGGCTTATAAGTCGTCCTTTTTAAAAGAAAAAAAAGTGTCAGTGAAAGGAAGCTGTAACAACATCGAAGGTATACGTTCATAGATTGTTGAAAGTAGGGTCATGTCGACCTTTGACAGTAATCTCTCGGCCAAACAGCTGCTTTCATTGGCTGAATTTTGAAAATTTGAACAAATCATAAGACAGTTTCCGGAATGATGAAGAAATGGTTATGTCATTTAATCGAATCTTTTCTTTTGCGTCTTTTCTCCTCAGACTTTGAATTTAAGCTTTACTTCTTTTTCAAATGTTGTTCATACCACTTCTTATTTATGTCCATAATATGTTACGAGATATGCGCGTGGCCGTGCGGCTAAAACCACTGTTCCGCTGGCTGAAAAGCTGACGTACGGTGTTCGAAGCCCGCGGTAGACAGAAAGGATTTTTTCTATCGGGGGGTGAAATAAAAATCCTGAGTCGTACACGTCGTGGCGACTGCTTGACCAAGCGGCCTTTATCCTTCTGGTTATATCTTTGCCCTCCGACATACACCAGCAATGGTACTATGTGTCGTAAAGATAGTTTATATGTTACGGACATCTGCAAGCTTTAGTCTTTTTCAGTAACTGAGAATTTACACAGGGATGCCTTGCAAACATCTTTGTTTGTTTTTTTTTTCCCATGCGTCCGGACACTCTCTCTCATTCTTCTGTAACCATCATCAGGTCCCGTGTCCTTTGCAGAACGTTGCATCCACCATAACTCGTATGAAAGGACCTCTGTCTGAAGACAGATCTCCCACAGAACGATGCATTCTTCACAGCTCATCTGAATAGATCTCTGTCTCTAGCCAGATCTCCCACAGAACGATGCATTTTCCACAGCTCATCTGAATGGATTACTGTCTCTAGACAGATCTCTCACAGAACGATGCATTCTCCACAGCTCATCTGAATGGATTACTGTCTCTAGCCAGATCTCCCACAGAACGATGCATTCTTCACAGCTCATCTGAATGGATTACTGTCTCTAGCCAGATCTCCCACAGAACGATGCATTCTCCACAGCTCATCTGAATGGATTACTGTCTCTAGCCAGATCTCCCACAGAACGATGCATTCTTCACAGCTCGTCTGAGTGGATCACTGTCTTAGCCAGATCTCCCACAGAACGATGCATTCTTCACAGCTCGTCTGAGTGGATCACTGTCTTAGCCAGATCTCCCACAGAACGATGCATTCTTCACAGCTCGTCTGAATGGATTACTGTCTCTAGCCAGATCTCCCACAGAACGATGCATTCTTCACAGCTCGTCTGAGTGGATCACTGTCTTAGCCAGATCTCCCACAGAACGATGCATTCTTCACAGCTCGTCTGAGTGGATCACTGTCTTAGCCAGATCTCCCACAGAACGATGCATTCTTCACAGCTCGTCTGAGTGGATCACTGTCTTAGCCAGATCTCCCACAGAACGATGCATTCTTCACAGCTCGTCTGAGTGGATCACTGTCTTAGCCAGATCTCCCACAGAACGATGCATTCTTCACAGCTCGTCTGAGTGGATCACTGTCTTAGCCAGATCTCCCACAGAACGATGCATTCTTCACAGCTCGTCTGAGTGGATCACTGTCTTAGCCAGATCTCCCACAGAACGATGCATTCTTCACAGCTCGTCTGAGTGGATCACTGTCTTAGCCAGATCTCCCTCTTCTTCTGTACTAATGTTCAAGTTCTTCATGTCTTGAAACCACATTCTTCTAGGTCTGCCCTGATGCGTCGCCCAGGAACCACGCCCTCTATTATTGTTCTTTCCAGCCCACTGTCTTATTTGATGTAACCTTTGTATTCTAATTCTCCCTGTAGACTAACGTTTATAAGCCAGTTCCTTTTTAACGTTTAAATCGTTTAATATGTCTTCAATGTTTAATGTTTTCCTCATCCAGTGTATCTTAAGGATTGTTCTGTAACATTTTGTTTCCAATAAATCGATTTTCTTCCTTGCTGTTTACAAGATTTTCCATGATTCTCAGCCATATGTTGTCTTCTGTAATACCAATTTATATATAATGACACCCTATACCAATTCTATATAGGTATTTTTCTTATTTTATTTTATACAAACAATAACTCACTGTTTAGTAATTAGAAATAATTGGGTCGACTGCGCGTCCATAGTTAGTTGACCCCGGTCTAGGCTAGCATACTGCCTGGAACAAAAGCCTGAATGAGTTCGACTGTTATACACGGTATAGTTAGTCTGTCATGAATGAACCAGACCAGGGCAATCGATAAGCACTAACACACGCCCTCGGAGGCTGTGTCATTCACAAGCCTGGCCTCGCGTTGTTTGTTTATGTTGGGGCAGAGGCGACATCAATCCAGGAGGCGCGGGAATTGGCCGAGTGATGCAGAAGTTGGGGACAGGGAGAGTCCATTACGGTCGGCTGGTGTTACAGTATGGTCTGTTATATTTATATCATCATCAAGTACCGGGCCTACTGGCGTAGGTGATCATGTCTCTCCACAACTTTCGATCTCGACAGTTCTTTATCATTTCTGTTGTTGACCTTCTGCCAAGCCATTCTCTTAAAGCTGTCTGTTATTTTTTCTCTTAGCTTGCCTCCTTCTATTCGTCCCTCAATTTTCCCAGTTGTCACAATATATGCCAGTTGTTCTCTTCTCATTACATGGCCAACAAATGATGATTGTTTCTTCCTAATATTGGAAATTAGCCCTCTTTTTGCTTTGACCTCTTTCAGAACATCTTCATTACTCTTTTTAGCTGTCCATGGTATTCTCAACATTCTTCTGTAAAACCACATTTCTACAGACTCCAATGATTTTCTTGTCTGTTGTCCTATTGTCCATGATTCACATCCATATGTTAAGACTGGCTCAAAATAACATTTAAGAACTATTTTTCTTGTTTCTAATTTCAAAAAAGGGAATGCGCATTATCTTCCTCATTTTTTGGAAAGCTGCTTTTGCCTGAGCCATTCTGCATCTCCCCTCTTTATATATACCTGGCTGTTTAAGCTGATCCTTTAAGTGTATTATATTTCATAAACTAATATGAGAAAACCAAGTATGAAACAAGTGCAGAGTCAAATACTTGGGTAATCTCTTCTTCTTCTTCTACCTTTTTAGCTCACAGTGGAGCATAGGTCTTCAACAAACACTTTCCAAGTCGTTCTGTTTTTTTGCCATTCTTTTAAGATTATTCCATGTCTTCCCCATCATCTTCATCTCTGCTTCTATCTGTCTTCTCCAAGAATTACTTGATCTTCCTCTTTGTCTTTTCCCCTGGGGATTCCAAAAAAGGGTCTGTTGTGTAATACTCTAAAATAAAAATGTTCAACTCAAATGTTAAGGTGTTCCTATTATATGGCTGTGAAACATGGAGAACAACAAAATTGACAATCACGAAGATACAGACTTTCATTAATGGATGCTTACGCAGGATAAAAGGATGGAAATGGCAGGACAAAGTCACTAACATAGAATTATGGAAATGTACCATTCAAACACCAGTGGATAAAGAGATACAGCGAAGACGATGGCGCTGGATAGGACACACACTACGGAAGCCAATTGAGAGTATTACACTTGGGTAATAACATCAGATATAAGATGCTCCATAAAAATAAAAAGCAGAATAGCTCTGACCAAACTAGCATTTCAGAAAATGAAAAACGTTTTATGCGACAAGTCTGTGTCACTGGAAGTGAGAGAGTTCATCGGTGCTATATAGAATCAATTCTGACCTATGGAAGTGAATCATGGACAGTGGACAAACAAATGAAACCACAGAGATGAGATTTCTTAGAAGAATATTGAGTGTTCCCTGGACAACTAAATAAGACAAACGAAGAAATTCTCAGAGGACAACACAAATAGGGGGCTACTAAGAAACGGAAAGAAACAATCTACTTTTTTTCAGAAACATCATAATAAGAGGAAAGTTTGGAATACATGGTTACAACTGGCAAAATAGAGGGAAAGAGAGATATCGCTGACGACAAAGAGAGAAGATATTATATAGCTTGGTGTTATGGCATGGAAAACAGTCAACAACAGAATTGATACGATACACTTTGATTAGAAAATTGTGGATGGGCATGATCGTTTACGCCAACCGGCATGGCACATGATGGTGTTGATGAATTGCTGCCTAATGTAACCTAAACGACTTAGTAAGAGGTTGAACGGATCTTGCCTCGCCTAGACGTAGCCAAAATCGCCAAGAAGTAGCCAAAATCGCCAAGAAGTAGCCAAAATTGCCAAGAAGTAGCCAACATCGCAAAAAAAGTAGCCAAAATCGCCAAGAAGTAGCCAGCATCGCAAAAAAGTAGCCAAAATTGCCAAGAAGTAGCCAACATCGCAAAAAAAAGTAGCCAAAATCGCCATGAAAAGACAACTCACACCCTTTGGCTATAATTTTATCTTTTTCTTTCGCGTACTGTTATTCTTCCTAGACTGTCTTGAAAAGTACATCACGTGATCGTAGATGAGCCATCTCGTAGTTTACAACAATTTGACATCATCTATGCGTTGTGGTTTAACTTTAGCACGGTATTTGGGTGTCCCGGAACTGCTTTCCCTCTTCGATCTCCTCTACTCGCTTGGTCAGACTGGCAAGTCTGTTTCCGGAGCCACCACTAGGAGGTGGAGTTTTGTTTCACAGAGCCTGACGCAAGTTCTCAGTCAGCAATCAGTCGCTGACCGGCTGCTGTGAACATCTTTACGTCTATTGTGGGCGTCTATACGCCCGTTGTAGACGTCTTTAACAAATAAAGCTATTTGCGAGATTTACATCTTTCTCTGAGAGCAAACAGGTGTTCTTAACACAATGACAACTTACATGACAACTTACATGGCAGCTTACATGACAACTGACATGACAACTTACATGGC
This sequence comes from Megaustenia siamemsis, assembly GCA_032433765.1. Classification (NCBI taxonomy): domain Eukaryota; kingdom Metazoa; phylum Mollusca; class Gastropoda; order Stylommatophora; family Ariophantidae; genus Megaustenia; species Megaustenia siamemsis. The sequence goes on from JAVIAB010000050.1 coordinate 10,707,373, forward strand.
AACTGACACGACAACTGACATGACAACTGACATGACAACTGACATGACAACTGACATGACAACTGACATGACAACTTACATGACAACTGACATGACAACTGACATGACAACTTACATGACAACTGACATGACAACTGACATGACAAATTACATGACAACTTACTTGACAACTGACATGACAGCTTACATGACAACTTACAGGACAACTTACATGATAACTTACATGACAACTTACATGACAACTTACATGACAACTTACATGACAACTTACAGGACAACTTACATGATAACTTACATGACAACGTACATGACAACTTACATGACAACTTACAGGACAACTTACATGACAACTTACAGGACAACTTACATGATAACTTACATGACAACTTACATGACAACTTACATGACAACTTACAGGACAACTTACAGGACAACTTACATGACAACTTACATGACAACTTGCATGACAACTTACATGACAACTTACAGGACAACGTATACGACAACTTACATCATAACTTACATGACAACTTAAAGGACAACGTACATGACAACTTACATGTACTTATGTCCAGAATATCATCAGAAAGTTTCTTTTCTTCTTCATCATCATCGTCGTCTCCTTCGTTATCGTTGCTTCCTTATTTTGTTCATCATCCTCTTTGTTGTTAAACTTCCTTTCTCCCTCTCTTTCTCCCTCTCCACCATCTCCCCATTCTTCTCATTCTCTTCCGCATCTTTTTCTTCTTCTCCATCTCCTTCATCTTTTTCTTCCTCATCTTCTTCTACTCTGTCTTGTTCTCCTTCCTTTTCATCTTCCCTCCATCTCCTTTTTTTTCTTCTGTCTCCTTCTTCTTCTTCATCTTCTTCTTCCTCTTCTTCTTCTCCTCAATCTCCTTCTTCTTTTTCTTCTTCCTCCTCTTCATCTTCATCATCTTTTCTTCATCTTCTCTGTCTCCTTCTTCTTTTTCTTCTTCATCTTCTCTGTCTCTTTCTTCTTCTTCATCTTCATCATCTTTTTCTTCATCTTCTCTGTCTCCTTCTTCTTCCTCTTCTTCCTCTTCTTCATCTTCATCATCCTCTTCTTCATCTTCTCTGTCTCCTTCTTCTGCCTCTTCTTCATCTTCATCATCCTCTTCTTCATCTTCTCTGTCTCCTTCTTCTTCCTCTTCTTCCTCTTCTTCATCTTCATCATCCTCTTCTTCATCTTCTCTGGCTCCTTCTTCTTCCTCTTCTTCCTCTTCATCATCTTCATCTTCATCTTCTCCGTACATGCTTGGACGTAAGTATTAGTAAGAGCAAAGAGCGCAGTTGTCAGTTCACAGCTGATGACATATCCATACAATTTGTCCAATGACGACCAGAGAGAGCCTTCTCTTGACATATGTTGGAGTATGTTCATCGCAGCTAACTATCATTAGAGTGCGGGAAAGATGATGCTGAAATCATTGCTTTTTCTGTGCCGCGGTGCTGGTAGCATGCATAACGTGTCTGATAGTCCGGGTGATCTTCTGTATTCCATTTGTGTTGGTTCGCCTCACGTGGGTGTCCCACATGGGTGTCTCACATGAGCGTCTCACATGGGTGCCTCACATGAGCGTCTCACATGGGTGCCTTACATGAGCGTCTCACATGGGTGCCTTACATGAGCGTCTCACATGGGTGCCTCACATGAGTGTTTCACATGGGTGCCTCACATGAGCGTCTCACATGGGTGCCTTACATGAGCGTCTCACATGGGTGCCTCACATGAGTGTTTCACATGGGTGCCTCACATTGGTATCTCACTTAGGTACCTCACATGAATGCCTTACACGGATGCCTCACATTGGTATCTCACTTAGGTACCTCACATGGGTGCCTCATATTGGTATCTCACTTAGGTACCTCACATGGGTGCCTCATATTGGTATCTCACTTAGGTACCTCACATGGGTGCCTCATATTGGTATCTCACTTAGGTACCTCACATGGGTACCTCATATTGGTATCTCACTTAGATACCTCACATGGGTGCCTCACGTAGACATGCTGCCTATATTCTCAAGAGTGTTAGCTAAAATTCCCAACACGTACATCAATGGTGAGCCCAGGAGACACGCCCTTCTGGTTAAAGGAAAGTTTGAAAATTTGATGAACATGGTCTTAAAACTGATGCAAGAGAATGGAAGAAAACCTAGTCAGAAACCAATGCAAGAGAATGGAAGAAAACCTAGTCAGAAACCAATGCAAGAGAATGGAAGAAAATCTCTAGTCAGAAGCCAATGCAAGAGAATGGAAGAAAACTCCGCCAGTAACCAATGCAAGAGAATGGAAGAAAACCTAGTCAGAAACCAATGCAAGAGAATGGAAGAAAACTCCGCCAGTAACCAATGCAAGAGAATGGAAGAAAACCTAGTCAGAAGCCAATGCAAGAGAATGGAAGAAAACTCCGCCAGTAACCAATGCAAGAGAATGGAAGAAAACCTAGTCAGAAACCAATGCAAGAGAATGGAAGAAAACCTAGTCAGAAGCCAATGCAAGAGAATGGAAGAAAACTCCGCCAGTAACCAATGCAAGAAAATGGAAGAAAACTCAAAGAGAAAACAATGCAAGAGAATGGAAGAAAACCCAGCCAGAAACCAATGCAAGAGAATGAAAGAAAACCCAGCCAGAAACCAATGTAAGAGAATGGAATAAAACCCAGCCAGAAACTAATGCAAGAGAATGGAAGAAACCCCAGCCAGAAACCAATGCAAGAGAATGGAAGAAACCCCAGCTAGAAACCAATGCAAGAGAATGGAAGAAAACCCAGCCAAAAACCAATGGAAGAGAATGGAAGAAACCCCAACCAGAAAACAATGCAAGAGAATGGAAGAAAACCCAACCAGAAACCAATGCAAGAGAATGGAAGAAAACTCAGCCAGAAACCAATGCAATAGAATGGAAGAAAACCCAGCCAGAAACCAATGCAAGAGAATGTAAGAAAACCCAGCCAGAAACCAATGCAAGAGAATGTAAGAAAACCCAGCCAGAAACCAATGCAAGAGAATGGAAGAAAACCCAGCTAGAAACCAGAGCAAGAGAATGGAAGAAAACCCAGCTGGAAACCAATGCAAGAGAATGTAAGAAAACCCAGCTGGAAACCAATGCAAGAGAATGTAAGAAAACACAGCCAGAAACCAATGCAAGAGAATGTAAGAAAACCCAGCTGGAAACCAATGCAAGAGAATGTAAGAAAACCCAGCTGGAAACCAATGCAAGAGAATGTAAGAAAACCCAGCTATAAACCAATGCAAGAGAATGTAAGAAAACCCAGCTATAAACCAATGCAAGAGAATGTAAGAAAACCCAGCTAGAAACCAATGCAAGAGAATGGAAGAAAACCCAGCTAGAAACCAATGCAAGAGAATGGAAGAAAACCCAGCTAGAAACCAATGCAAGAGAATGTAAGAAAACCCAGCTGGAAACCAATGCAAGAGAATGGAAGAAACCCCAGCCAGAAACCAATGCAAGAGAATGTAAGAAAACCCAGCTAGAAACCAATGCAAGAGAATGGAAGAAAACCCAGCTAGAAACCAATGCAAGAGAATGTAAGAAAACCCAGCTAGAAACCAATGCAAGAGAATGTAAGAAAACCCAGCTGGAAACCAATGCAAGAGAATGTAAGAAAACCCAGCTAGAAACCAATGCAAGAGAATGGAAGAAAACCCAGCTAGAAACCAATGCAAGAGAATGGAAGAAAACCCAGCTAGAAACCAATGCAAGAGAATGGAAGAAAACCCAGCCAGAAACCAATGCAAGAGAATGTAAGAAAACCCAGCCAGAAACCAATGCAACCTGTCCAGCTTGGATGAGCCTTCTAATCGCATTGGTAACTTCAATAAAGCTGTAAGGGTCATTGAACAACAAACTGCTCTACCACTACAAGGAAGAGACACTACTCAGAAGGCGAGGTATGTGAACCGTCTCTTGATAGAAACAAGAACTATCGTTTCAGTTGTGGTTTGTAGAAGGCCCCGGTATCACTGCAAACGAATTAAAATCCATTATTGCTCAACTGACCGTGCCAGTGGAATCATCTGAATTAACATCTCATCTCATTGAAGGATCCAAACAAAGAAAGGCAACTGCAGTCCCTATCATAGCAGCTACAGCATACGCCAAAGATATAAGGCCAAGCGGCACCGAAAGTGAACACAGCTAAACTGTCCTTCGTCGTATGATAGCATCATCCATCGTAAGCAATCGGAATATCGAAACACGGTCCGGATGAAAAACACAGCTCACGGTGTGCACAGAGCATTAAACTCAGTAGCTCCCGCAGCAACCCGGACTTGGAGTATGAGGAAACTGCAATAAGGAACATTTTTCATACAGCGCCTCAGCGGTTCCTGCCGCCTATCCGCCATATTGACCGGAAGTTCAAAGTCTGAGTTACACTTTTCCATTATGTCCGTTCTGGTTGTCATAGGAACAATTTGTTCCTAATGAGTTGTCAATGTCCACGCTAATAAGATGTCAATGTCCAAGCTAATAAGTTGTCAATGTTCAAGCTAATAAGTTGGCAATGTCCCAGCTAATACGTTGTCAATGTCCAAGCTAATGAGATGTGAATGTCCAAGCTAATTCGTTGTCAATGTCCAAACTAATAAGTTGTCAATGACCAAGCTAATAAGTTGTCAACGACCAAGCTAATGAGTTGTCAATGTCCAAGCTAATGAGTTGTCAATGACCAAGCTAATAAGTTGTCAATGTCCAAGCTAATAAGGTGTCAATGACCAAGCTAATAAGTTGTCAATGTCCAAGCTAATGAGGTGTCAATGGCCAAGCTAATGAATTGTGAATGACCAAGCCAATAAGTTGTCAATGTCCAAGCTAATAAGTTGTCAATAACCAAGCTAATTAGTTGTCAATGTCCAAGCTAATGAGTTGTCAATGGCCAAGCTAATAAGTTGTCAATGTCCAAGCTAATAAGTTGTCAATGACCAAGCTAATAAGTTGTCAATAACAAAGCTAATGAGTTGTCAATAGCCAAGCTAATGAACTGTGAATGACCAAGCTAATTAGTTGTCAATGTCCAAGCTAATGAGTTGTCAATGTCCAAGCTAATAAGTTGTCAATGTCCAAGCTAATGAGATGTCAATGACCAAGCTAATAAGTTGTCAATGTCCAAGCTAATAAGATGTGAATGTCCAAGCTAATGAGATGTCAATGACCAAGCTAATAAGTTGTCAATGTCCAAGCTAATAAGATGTGAATGTCCAAGCTAATGAGTTGTCAATGGCCAAGCTAATCAATTATGCAATAGTATCGAACCTAATAAACTACGAATTAATGTCGAAGCTAATTAACCATTAATTATGAATTAATGTCGAAGGTGATTAACTATGATTAATATCGAAGCTAATTAAATATGCATAAATGTCGAAAGCAATTAAGTACGAAAAAATGTACGTGGCTGATCAAAAATGAATAAATATAGGAGTCTAATAGAATATACGGGAGTTATCAGATATGAAATAATAATTTATATAAAAACCAGTCTCTATTTTATCGAGTATGCTTGCTTGCGTTGGCCCGGTGACTAAAGGAGTATACTTCTTCATCATTCACCCTTAAAAGGACGTTAACTCTGCTCAATTATGTTGTGGTTTGCAGTTTAACTGATATTTGCGCTGACTTCAGCATGATAATTTTTAGTACCTGGTTGTCTTCCCTCTTCGATTCCTACTCTCTTGGCCAGACTAGACAGGTTAGTCTGTTACTAGAGGCACCGCGGAGAGGTGGAGCAGGGTCTGGATGATTATGGTTCACCGATCCTGGTAATGGTTCATCGTATATCCCTAGACCGGCTGTACGCTAATCTTACGGTCTGTTGTTTGATGTGCGACGGGGATAATCCGATGACTAACTGTGTTTCATATTTTCGGATATGGAAAAATCAGCCGCATAAACGTCACAAACATGGACAGATCAATGTAAGGATAAAACAAAATAAATCCACCATCGAGCAGTGGATGTGGAGCACATGGAACGATCTTAAGATAATAAATAGAAATAGAGCAACTTAAAGAATGTTTGTTGAGGACCTATGCTCCACAGGGAACTGAAAGTGTTTGTTGAGGACCACGGGAGAGCTACATTGACAACATACACTGGAGAGCTACATAACAACATATACAGGAGATTTCAGTTTAGGGATCTTGCACTGTGCTTCTTGCGGTTTTGGCTGCTTTCACTGGAGTAATTTATGGGCGCAACCATTGTTATGTGTGCAACGTCATCATGATGGCTGATGATATATCCCTAGACCAGTAAGCGGCCGTACACTAATGATAAAAGGCGAAATGACGGAGCTTTGTTCATGACTTTGCAGCAGCGGGGTGACCCCCGGAGTTGTATGTTAGTCAGGAGGGATGTTGTCTAGATTCAAGAGGGTTACTGTGAGATAGAGGGTAGACTTGTGAACTGGTTTATAATTTCACAAATTCACATTGCAGGGAGATCTTACGGTCTTTTGTTTGATGTGCGACGGGGATAATCCGAATAGTAACTGTGTTTCATATTTTCGGATCTTGAGTCAAAAACGATGTCCTAACATCATCAAGCGCTATACATTAAAAAAAAAAATATGACGATCATTTTCAGGAGGACGTGAACTTCCGGTCAATATGGTGGATAGGCGGCAGGAACCATTAAAGGCTATGTCTGAAAAGTGTTCCTTGTTGCATTTTCGTCATATTCCGAGTCCGGCTTGTTGCAGGAGCTACTGAGTTAAGTGCACTGTGCACACCGTGAGTTGTGTGTCTCTTCCGTTTTGATCATGTTTCGATATTCCAATTGTTTACGATGAATGATGATATCGTATGACAGGGAACAGTTGGCTGTGTTCACTTTCTGCGCGGTTTCGCCGTATGTCTTTTGGCGTGTGCTGATACTGCTATGATGGGAACTACAGCTACCTTTCTTTGTTTGGGAGATGAGATAGTCATTCGGATGATTCCACTGGCACGGGCGGTTGAGCAATTATGGATTTTAATTCGTTTGCAGTGTACAGGGGCCTTCCATAACCATAACCATACACAGGAGAGCTACATTGAAAACATACACGGGATAGCTACATGACACCATACACGGGATAGCTACATTGACAACATACACGTAAGAGCTACATGACAACATACGTGGGATAGCTACATAACAAGCTACACGGGCCAGCTATATGACAATATTCACGGTTGGGCTACATGACAACATGCACTGGAAAGCAACATAACAACCTACACGGGCCAGCTGTATGACAATATTCACGGGCTGGCTACATGACAACATGCACTGGAAAGCTACATAACAACCAACATGGGCATCTATATGACAATATTCACGGGCGGGCTACATAACTCCACTTATACATTTCACTAAAATGCAAAAAAATGAAGAAACACCTGTGGGTCTGCCCATAATGCGGTGGTCACAGCTCTAGCGACAATGAACCAGAATGATTCTTCATGGGAATTGGCAAATAATTGCTATGCTGCGGTAAAGCTGGTCTCAGGGATCAACTTGAGCATAGTGTGACAGCTCAACAAAGGGGAACAACTCAAAAGTGACGTTTCGGTCAACAAACGGCCTTTGCCAATAAACAAAACAAACAAAAAACAAAACATAAACCCGAACACGCACAAGAAAAATGTAATGGATTCTACGTTACAGAGAGTAAATCAAACTAATGAGAGTAAGTAAGAAAATACTAGACTTCAGTGTATATTCGCTGTACGATGAAATGACAAGAGTAATTCTTCAGCAAACTCAACTACTTTGTTCCCGAGCTATACGACACCAAAACATGCAACGGGCACTAAATATATTAACAATTTGCATTTATTGTTTATGTTTTTGTTTAGTGTGCCCTGTCATGTAGTTTATCTCCTAATGTATGCTGTGTTGAAGACTGTATCATCCAGGTCTCCCCAGCCATCTTGTAGGCACGTCAGTGCAGAAAAAAGGCTAAGGGAGGGTACTCTAAAATAAAACAACTACTGCCTTGGCTTTAGAATATCGGCTGCAACCCGCCGCTCTTACTACCTTATGTGTGAGACCTTTTAGTCAAGGACTAGAGGATTCTACTGTAAATTAAACTGACGGAATCGTCATCATCACTGAGTGCTCTCTCCGCAATGAAGATTGGAGCCATGGAGCGCCAATCCGCTCTGCCTCTTGCTTTGATGGTGCAGGTTGTTATAGGTAATGGAGTAAAGGCATCAAGATGCACAGTTGGCACATTTGGACATCTTCGGGTTTTCTTTTGTGTGCTTTGTGGCAACATATACAAGATTATGCTTGCACACATGTATGGTTATTTGCCTATGCTTTTTTTGCACAACTGTTTGGTGTGCACACCCACAGTTAGATAATCACAGTATACAGGTATCTTGTACCCACCTCCCCATATTTTTAGAACCCTTCCCATGTATTTCTCACCTGACTGCCTGGTCAGTGAGATATATAGATGGTCAGCCCACCCACCAATTTTAGTTCAGTCAGTGGCTGACCAAGCTTTGGGCCCGTAGGGAAGTGATTTTTGTTTTCTTTCTTTTCTTTCTTGAGTGCGAAAAAATGTTGTTAACGACCAGCTTGATGCAGCTGTAGCGATGGCTCACTTATGTTTCGCACTATTTATGTGATTCTTAATATCACCACCTCCACTATGGTTAACCGAAACCCCAGAGGCACATATGCTGCATTTTATAGTGAAGTCTGATGTAGACTTTTACGAAAGGGATATTCCTTTTGTAAATCTTGATAGAAACTGCATTTACGTTTTGATGCCATTTGTTGCAACATTTACAAACTAATTACAGTTTAAATAATAATTTTCTAAGATTATACCATATGCCGATTAGAGGACACAGAGATGGGATTTCTCAGAAGAATGTTGAAAGTTCCATGGACAGCTAAAAAGACCAATGAAAAAATTCTCAAAGAGACCAACACAGAAAGGGAACTCATAAAAACATCATAAAGAAACAATCAAAATTTTTGGGCACAGAAGAGGAAAGTTGGAATACTTGGTTACAACAGGCAAAGTACAAAGAAAGAGAGATCGCTGACGACAAAGAGAGAAAATACTGGATAGCTTGGTGTCATGGCATGGAAAATAGACAACAACAGGACTCATACGATGCGCTGTAGATAGAAGATTGTGGGAGGAAATGATCGCCTATGCCAACCGGTATGGCACATGATGATAATGATACCATATGCATAGCATAAGTTCTTAAACATTAAAATGTCCAGTAACTGAATAATAGTAGAATGTAAATCAAATCAAATGAATGCAATAACCTCTATCACTAAACAACACAATAACAAGAATTAGTTCCTCGGTAAACGAAAGTAACACAATGAATATACATCATCATCATCCAGTGCCTTCTCCGCAACGAAGGTTGGCTACCATGGATCGCCATTCTACTCTGTTTCTTGCTTTGATGGTGCAGGCTGTCATAGATTGACTTGTCCATCTTTTGATGTTACTCGTCCATGTTAGTCTTGGTCTGCCTCTGCCTCTTTTACCTTGTATTTTTCCTTCCAATATTACTTTTAGTAGGCTGTTGTGTCTTTTAACATGCCACAAAAATTTCATTTGTCTTGTCTTAATTGTATTTAGTAGTTCTCTTTTTATTTTCAGTTGTTTTAAAACTTCATCGTTTGTTATCTTTTGTTTCCACCCAATTCTACCTATTCTTCTATAAATCCACATTTCAAAGGCTTCAATTTTCTGTTCTGTTTTCTTGTCTAATGTCCATGTTTCTGCACCATACAGGAATATTGAGAAGATGTAACATTTTGCCATTCTTAGTTTCAGCACTGCTGATATTTGTTTTGTTGTTAGTATATTTTTCATGGCATTAAAATTACTTTTGCAATACCTATTCTTTTGTTTATTTCAATTTTGCATTTTCCATCATTGGTTATAGTATGTCCCAGGTAGTTGTAGCTCTGGACTGTCTCCAGATGTATTCCCTCAACTGTGATATTTAATTGTAGGTCTTGAGAATTTTCTTTGTTTATGATCATAGTTTTAGTCTTTTTGATATTCATATCTAGTCCATATTTTTTGCTTGTTATGTTTATCACATTAAGCAATTGTTGTAGATCTTTAGGATTTTCTGCTAGTAGAACAGTATCATCAGCATATCTCAGGTTATTGATTATCTTTCCATTAATGTTTAGGCCTGTTATCTCTGAGATGTTTTTTTAAAGATTTGCTCAGTGTATAGATTGAACAAGCTTGGTGATAGGATGCATTCTTGTATTACTCCTCTTTTTATGTCCATGGGTGTAGAGTTCTCCTTGTTATATCTTATTATTGCTGTTTGCTCCCAGTACAAATTACATATTAGTCGTATGTCTGTGTCATCTAGATTTATGTCCTTTAGGCAGTCTATGAGTTGGTTATGGTGTATTCTATCGAAAGCTTTGGTGTAGTCTATAAAGCAGGCATATATTGGTTTGTTTACTTCTGTGTACTTTTCAATCAATGTTCTCATGCTGAATATGACTTCTTTTGTCCCACTGTTTTTCCTGAATCCAAATTGTTGCTAATCTAATTCAGTATTGATTTTATTCTGAATCCTTCCCTGTATAACTTTTAGTAAAATTTTTGTTACCTGGCTCATTAGGCTTATTGTTCTGAAATCACTGCATTCAACTGCACCATTCTTTTTAGGCAGTGCAATGAAAGTTGATGTTTTTAGATAGTTTGGTATGTATCCTGTATGGTATATGTCATTGCATATGTCTGTGATCACTTCGATGCCAAACTCTTCTAGAGCCTGTATCATCTCTATCTGTATATTGTCCGGTCCTGCTGCCTTTCCCATTTCCATTGTTTTTATAGCTTTTTCTACTTCAGATTTCAGGATTTTATAGTTGTATGTACATTTTATGTCTGGCTTTTTGTCCCTTTCGTCATGAAATAATTCTGTTATATATTCTTGCCATCTATCTATTATATCTTTGTTGTCTGTTAGCATTCTTCCCTCTTTGTTTGTAATACATCCGTTTCCTGCAGCTTTTTTGTCTTTATTCGTCATTCTCTTTATTGCTGTGTGCATCTCTCTGAAGTTTTGTTTACTTTCCATAGTTTCGACTTCTAGACATCTTTGGTTGAGCCAGTCTTCTTTTGCCTTTTTGCACATTCTCCGTATTTCATTGTCTATATCCTTGTATCTGGCAGTGTTTTTCGCTTGTCTTCTTTCTTCCGTTTTTCTCTAGGATTTTGTCATTTATCCATGTTTGTTTCTTTGTTTCTTTGTTACTTTCCTTTTTGGGCAAGGTGTTACAGGATTCTTGTATGCTGTTTTTTATGCATTGCCATTTTGTTGTGACTTTTTCCTCAGGATTTTCTCTTCTGTACTGCTCAATCCCCTCTTCTAGTAGCTTCTGATATGTGTTCTTTACTTGTACAGTATAAGTTTCTTTTACATCTTTCTGGTTTAACGCTGTTATATCTATTGGTGTTGCTGAATTAGTTTTTTGTTTGTTTCTCTTTAATTTGATTGTCATTTTTATCATTACAGGATTGTGGTCTGAATTAATATCTGCTCCTGTGTAGGTTTTGGCTTTCTTGACGCTGTTCCTGAATCTGTCTTTTATCATTATGTAATCTATTTGATTTCTTTTCTTGTCTCCAGGGCTTTTCCATGTGTATAATTTCCTTTTCTCTTGCTCAAAGAAGGTGTTGCATATTATCAGTCTGTTTTCTTCATAAAATTGTGTTAATCTTTCTCCTCTGTTATTCCTTTTTCCTAGACCATGATTTCCTATAATGGTCTTACATTTACCTTTTCCTACTTTAGCGTTCATATCACCCATTATAATCAAGATGTCTAATGATTTCACTTGCTTTATAACTGTGTTTCAAATGTACTATCAACCCTTACGTATGCGTGTGAAAGCTGGAAAACAACACGAGATATAGAAACAAAGTTGAACGCATTCGAAAATAAATGTCTAAGGAAAATACTTGGTATAGAATGGAACGAATTCAAAACAAACGAGGAAATTAGAGAAATCGCCAATCAACCACTAATATCTTCAGTAATAAAGAAAAGACGATGGTCATACGTTGGACATGTGATGAGAAGAGATAATAATCGAATAGCAAAGCAAGCCCTCATATGGGAAACAACAGGTAAAAGAAAAAGAGGAAGACCCAGGGAGACACTGAGAAGAACATTGATGAGAGAGGCAAGAGCAGCAGGAATCGGCTCCCTCAATGAGATAGAACTGCTTGCACAGAACAGAGACAGATGGCGAGATTTGATAAAATATCTTTAAAAGAAAACTGCTAGAACAAAAATTCATATAGGAGAAGGTGTATCTTGGTCTACGCCCTATGGGCCGGTTACGGCTCGAAAGGTCAATAGATAGATAGATAACTGTGTTTAGATCTTCATAGTATGCCTCTATTTGTTCGTCTGTATAGTCTTGAATAGGTGCGTATGTCTGCATTATTGCTATGTCGAATGGTTTTGCCTTCATTTTAATAGTATAATCCTATCATTGTATGTCAAGTGAGTATTTATATATTTTTGTAGCTCTCGTTTTATTAGAGTGCCTACTCCTCTTTGATGTTCTTTTGTGTTACCTGAATATATAAATGTATATTTATCGTCTTGTATGTATCCACTTTCCTTCCATCTTGTTTCTGATATGCCTAAGATATCTATGTTTAATCGCTCTGCTTCTACCATTACATTTTCTAATTTTCCTTGTTGGTATAAGGTCCTAACATTCCATGTAGCTATTTTTAATTCGTTTTTAATACAGCAGTTGGAATTTCTCTCCATGGCTTTCTTTGGAGTGTTACGTGATGAGGCTTCAATCTCTTTCACGGTGGTCTGCCATATTCGTCTAATATAATGAATATACAAGAATATAAATGTCGTGGCCGCAAAGATGCTACTTGTTGAGTTTCAGTATATAAGGTTTAAAACTTAGAGCGCATTTTACTGTTACTGTTTGTTTCGCCAAATGAACAGCCAGTTTAACTTTTTAAACCTTTTCTACACAACAACGGAATAATGTATATTTTAAAGTCGAAGAGACGTTTACCATATTGGCAAAATTGGTCAACGGTTTTGTCCGTAATGTATTTTAACAAATCTAGGACAAAAGCTAAAGAATCGGCCAAAATCGGCGCAGTAACAAATCCGGGACAAAGGTTGAAAAAACAGTTAAATATCGGGACTGTGCAGGAAGAATCAGGATGTGTGGTCACCTTAGTTAATATTTGTGTGAGAATGAGCTACAGAAAATGGTTGATATTATAATGATGGAGAGTATTAATTAAGGCTTTAGGCTCATCAACTAAAGAGCTGAAGTAATGGTTACAACAAAGAAAGGGCATTTCATAAATGCACAATTAAAGTTAATGGGGAAGTTCCGATGCTGGTAACATCAGTCCGAACTTAAGAGATGCAAGGAGACAAATAATAATAAATGAATAGTAGCATGGAGGGGAACTTCCGAGGCGATAGATCAGTGAATCATTTCAGGGGAAGAGCTATGTTTACAGCACTCGGGAAAAAAAATCGCAAATAATCAAAAACAGAAGAAGAAAAAACAAAAACAAAAAACAGTAGATGGTCCGAAGCAGGATCGAATCCGTACTGCTTGGCACAGCGCCTTGCCACGAGAACCAAACGTTAGAGCACACGGCCAACTCAACTATCTTAAAAAAAATGTCGAGCAGTTTCAAACAACATAACTGATAATCAACTATGGAGATGAAAAGTTGTGGAGTGAAACGATCGCCTACGCCAGCAGGCACGGAGCTTGATACGATTTTGTTATTGTATTATTTATTGATGTCATGACACGGAAAACAGTCGACAACAGAATTGGTACGGTGCACTGTGGATAGAGAACCGAGGAAGGATATGATCGTCTGCGCCAACCGGTATGGCACATGATGATTATTATTTATTACCATTTAATTTATTCTGTGTTCCATATAGCCTCCTTTCTAATGCAACATTGGTCATTCTCGCGCGGTATCTTCATAAAACATAGGCGTGTATCCACCTTTCTATTTTCACAATCGCCAAATTCATTGCAGCGTGATGTAACTCTATGCCAATTCCCATTTTTACACGTTATTTATTTATATGTAATATGTACCCCTTTCTGAGCCAAGTTAACAAACAAACAAAACACTCGTCAATCAAATAACGTAATTGTTTTCCCATTTAATATTCATGTTTTTTTTTTTTTTTTTTGTATTACTTCCTCTGGTTGTTGAAACGAAACTTACTATTGATCGTGCATGCGAATAAATAAAATGTCAAACATACAAGCACGTTCGTTCACTCAACCTTAAGTCGTATTTATCAATGGCTTGTCTGAGTGGCGGAAAGAAGAAACAATTTGCTTGAGATGCTACACACCACTCCCACTTCTTTAATATCTTAACAATATTTTTAAAAAACGTGCATAAAACTAGCTTGTAACAAACAAAAAAACCCATATAAATATTAAAATGTAAAATAGCAGAGAAATAAATTTACAGTGAGTAAATTCAAGTTTTTATGTGTCTTTTTTTTTTTTAGCTTGAATATGTGTAAGTTGAGCTTCCGCCCCTGTCCGCCCACATACATGTACACCGCCTTTGGCATCCGCTTGTCTGTTATTATGTTGTTTTTTTTTTATGTCGCTAATATTTTTGTTGGCTTTTATGGTCGGTATTAGTCGGACCCTCGTTAAGGTTCTTTCATCTTTGAGATAATAAACTTTTATTTCCTCTTATGTTATTTTCATTTAATTCACAACTGCATTCTACGTTTTAATTTATGTTGTAATTTAAAAAAAAAATTCTTTTAAAAATACATTAACATTCTTTAATATTTCCACATAAAAGACATTTATAATCGTCGTCATAGCTGGCTTTATTTACACTTTAATAACAGTGTGGATATCCCGTTCCAGGCTTATCCATATTCCCACCCCTCTCTAAGAGAATATTTGCATAAATGGTGGATGCACTATTTGAAATCCAGCTACGTTTTTTAATACTCTAAATTACTACGCACAAAAAAAGTTTTTAATTTCTCTTCTAATATATTTTTAAAATAATTATAATTATCGTAAATATGTATAAGTAGCCGAAATAATTATCAAAATGTGTATTTTTAAAATTATTGCAAGTTTTAAAATGGTTGAAATACGGACCTATTTTCAAAGCGGACGATATCCATCCATTGTGTGATTGTCATTTCCTGTCGTTTGGTAAACTTGAAGCGAAAGCTTTCTTTCACTGATAATGTCCACTGAAAGGGCTGGTTATAAACAAACAAACTAAAAATGAGCCAACAAAGATGATAAAAAGGTTGGCCGAAAAGTAAGTAATAGTGTTTACGACTTTATGGAGTGTATAATTCGTTAATGTTGCTAGCTTAGAATCTGAAAGGTGACCGATTCTGTTCACGCATTCTTCTCAAAACTTCTGACACTGTACACAAATTATGGAAGTAGACCAGCCTAAACATCGATTATATCAACTTGTGAGCGCAATAAACGCTTTAATCAGTTGAAATTGTTTATATAAATTGTTTTAAGATGTTAATTATGTTGTGGTTAGTTTGTAGAAAAGTTTTAACGAGCTTTATGCGCCAGCACTTTTCTGCTGCAAAGGCATTTTGACACGGGCTGTGCTGTATCCGTCCGCGGCTTTCATTCATAAACTGCTGGGAATGATAAAGGTCATGGCGCGGAAAACAAGCAATTCTTGGTGGTCATTCATGATTTGTTACAGATGCCTGGACTTAAAGTGATTGTGTTATCAGCCATGAGTATTTGCAAGTTGTTTTACTTTCCTTGTGGGTTTGATCTCTCGTTGTTGTTGATTGACTGTATATTAATAGCCGATGGGATGGAAAGTAGGACACGAGTAACCATCCATGTCTAATTTTAAGGAGTGTACATTTTCAATGAATGACTGAATTAGTGAATGGAACTAACATGTCTTTATCTCAGTCTGTTTACTTGAGAAACACACGTCCAGTTTTGAGGTGTGCTTATTTTGAGAGGCATTCAAGTGTTTTAATTTGATTTGTGTACTGGTAATGTGACGAATTGAACAAAATATTATTAATCATGTTATAGTATTAGTATTTAATATACTGTATACACTATATTACACACGTTATTATTTTAGACTTGGTAATTTAGTTAGTATTTTAATTTAATTTAATTCCCATTAGTGTTACTGTTATTTAAATTTAAAACAAGTGGTAGGACAGAGCTGTAATTAATTGAATGAAAGTATTGTCAATTAATCAATTATAATATTATTTTGTGTATAATTATAACAATACTAAAAATAATATTTTGTTCCTAATTAAAATTAAATTGAATAATTAATTATTAAAGTAATAACTTTTAATTAAACTAAAGTAAGGTTTTCCACACACTAAGTGACTAACCGGTAGTTCATTTCAACATTCTCAAATGTCTCATTCAGTAGAAGGGGGAAATTCAGTATCTAGATCTCACATATTATTTTATTTAATATATCATTTTATAATGTGGAGTAGAAGTAATAACTGTTAATATTTTCTATTAGTTATCTTAGCTTGTTATTTTGCAATTAAATTATTAGTAAAATTAAAAATACACATATAACACACCTTAATATAATTGACAAAGTGTAGTTATTATATATATGTATATATATTATCTGTATATGTATATATATTATCTGTGTATATATATTATCTGTGTATATATATTATATATATATATATATATATATATATATATATATCTGTGTATATATATATATATATCTGTATATATATATATATATATATATATATCTGTATGTATATATATATTTATATGTGTACTTTTAATATACATTTTTTTAAAATTAGTGTGTTCTATTGTTGTTCTTCACTTATGATACCGTACATGGTAAATAATTGAGCGTCAGTGAGTATGTCAGTATGTTCTTTTTATGGTAAATAGTTTTGTAATTCCTTATGTGCTTAAAATAGTTATCTGTGAATAATAATTGTGTTTAGTATCACTGTATGATAATGTATGATATACTAGTGTGGAATAGTTTTATGTGATTTAATTTTTATAAAATAATTCTGTGAAAATTTGTATATTATAACTATGTATAGTTGTATGTGAATGTGATTTAATTTAAATAAAATTATATTTCTGTGGATATAGGTGTGTGTGTATGTATTATAGTTTGTATATATAATATATAATGTTTTTATTGTCTCTAAATATGTGTGTGTGTGGGAATAATTTTTTAGTGAATTTTAAATGTATTATTTTCATTAAACATAACTCAACATTGTATGTGATTTGTGTTGTGTCTCAAAATCAAATGAGCTATGTCATTGTGTCCGGCATGAACTTATTTTAAGTATTCCTTGCTATAAAAGTTTTGTGATTACAATGTTGTTCTTTTTTCTGAAAATTTAACACACACTTTCTCTCTCTCCCTCTTTCTCTCCATAGAGAAGGAGAGATTAGTTTTGTGAATATAATTTTATTATATTGTGGATTAATTAAACTTGAGTGCTTTGTTTTTCATTATTAATTTCATGATTGGAGAGTTTTTTTTTCTGCATTGGTTTTAAAATTAAATGAGAGGGATTTTTTTTTTTGTTTCCACATGTTTTAAAAAAATTATAATTCATACACTGCCCATAAATTCCTGTATTTTTTGTCTCCTTTGTGTTATGTTGTTATCATCATCATTGCACTCCGGGCACACCCACAGGTGTTCTGATCTGGATTATTGAACCACCCAGGAGAACCCTGACCACATGCTCAAACTTCATCAGTTTGTCTGTTTAGATTTAGAAACCCAATTTTTAGAGGAAGAATTCACCAAATTGTACATTATTATGAATCAAATAATTGGTAATTTCTGAACAGCTCTTTTTATCTGTTCTATGAATTTCTCTTGTTAAAATGTATTATTTATTTATTTTTCTGGATTGCACACTTTCATAATTCTGCACAGCACACTTCAAGTGGCATAACTTTTTAATTTGCCCAAAGTCCTTAACAGCTTCTGCATTTCATATTGTTTGAGGATAGTTCTCAGCTTTATATCAATTCCTTCAACAAGAAATAGAGGAGAGGGTGTACTTGTAACATTTCTTTGCTGAAATCAAAGTGCATTTTTTTTTCTCATTTTTGGAAGGGATTTAGTCAATGTACATCTAAGATATGCCAAGGGATATGTTGATTGTGTTTGGCTAAGTCTGGTTCAAAGCTCAATATAATTATTGCAGGAAGCATGGGATAATAATAATGAAGGAAATAAAGTAAAAAAAAAAAAAAATTACTGGACATTGGGTGTGTCTATAATATAAAAGTAGTAAAAATACAGTTCACATTGTTATTAGGCAGAGTAACAGTTCCTGTAGGATTGCCAGTTAAAGTGACTGTCATAAAGCGTTACATTTATGTTCATGATTATAGAACTAACATATATATTATATATCATGTCTCATGTTCTTTGCAGAATGTTACATTCACCGCTGCCCATCTGAAAGAATCTCTGTCACTCGGCAGATCTCCCACTTCTGTTGTCATGTTCGAGGTCTCCTTCTTGTCTTGACCACCTTCTTCTTGGCCTGCCCATAATGCATTGTCCAGGAACCATGCCTTCCATTATTGCTTTTTCTAGCCAGATTTGTCTTGTGATGTGGTCATAGTATTTTAATTTGCTAAATTGAATGGTGTTTATACTACTAAATACAATTCAAACAGGACAAATTAGATTTTTGGGACATGTTAAAAGACACAACAGCCTACTAAAAGTACACTTGCAAGGGAAAATACAAGGTAAAAGAGCCAGCGGCAGACCAAGACGAACATGGATAAGTAACATCAAAAGATGGACAAGTCAGCCTATGACAACCTGCACCATGAAAGCAAGAGACAGCGGATGGCGCTCCATGGTAGCCAATCTTCGATGCGGAGATGACACTCGATGATGATGAGAATTGTGTTTATAAGCCAGTTCTTTTAATGTTTAAATCTTTTAATATGTCTTCATTGCTCTTTTTCATTATCCAATTTATCATAAGGATTATTCTGTAGCATTTTGTTTCGAATTAGTCCAGTTTTCTTCCTTTCTATTTGTGAGATTGTGTGTGTGTGTGTATATGTATATATATATATATATATATATATATATATATATACATACATACATACATACATACATACATACATACATACATACATACATACATACATACATACATACATACATACATACATACATACATACATACATACATACATACATACATACATACATACATATATACATACATACATACACACACACACACCACTCTGAATGCACAGTATACAAACTTCACATTGCTAGCAAAAAAAAGTCCAAGTTGAGATAGTTGACTTATGTTTTACTGATTTTTCTTGTTGCCCAGGCATTGATATACAGCCTACTGTATTGTTTTTCTTTATTAGTACTAAGCGTACATGTTAGTGCTCTGTTTGATTACAGGACTTACATTTTGTCACCCATCTTTGTTGAACTAGACACTATCTCACCAACCATGAGATCACAGACTGCTAGGGAAAACCCAAGTACCCACATATTGGATTTGACATGTGTATTTTAGAAGTTGAGCTGAGCACTTAAACTGTACGCTACAGCGACCTACACTACACATGTGCCCCATAAATATAGTTATGTTGTATGTTTAAATTTGCAATGTAATTGAATAGTGTATACATTTTTATATTTTATTATTTATAGGATTTTTCTTGTCTTTTTTTTTTTTTTGCAGTGCAGACTACCTTGTGCAAGTTTCTGCACAGGTGATGACACGTGATGACTCAACTGGAGGTTGGGTGCCTGTGGGAGGTGGAGGCTTAGTAAAGTCAGGCTATGCAAGTTGTCTCCCCTGGACAGCAGCGGCTGTCACAACAGTGGAGACAGACAACAAATGTCACCAGACACATATAGAATCAAGCCAGAGTATATAATTCATGGGGAACGGATAGCAGACAATGCAGTGAGTAAATATATCCACCCACATTGTGCTACATTTAGTGGCAATATTTCAATCTGAAATTGAATTCATGTCAAGTGGGAAATTACAAAGAGTAAGTGCAATGGTAAAGGTTATTGCATTGCATATAAGGTCACAGAGGTTCAACGTGTTTTAACCTAACCTCTGTGCTGCAGTATGTGTGGCTGAGGTAGTCAGTGCTTTTCTAACTCAGTAAATAAAGTATCCAGAAAAGTTGTCAACAGACATTAGCCAGCAAGTGTGCTACTTGATAAAGATACAATTGTAAGAACTATATACACTTAGACTGGACATATCTCATTTAGACTGGACATACCTCACTTAGACTGGACATACCTCACTTAGACTGGACATATCTCACTTAGACTGGGCATATCTCACTTAGACTGGACATATCTCTCTTA
Source organism: Megaustenia siamemsis (assembly GCA_032433765.1). NCBI lineage: Eukaryota > Metazoa > Mollusca > Gastropoda > Stylommatophora > Ariophantidae > Megaustenia > Megaustenia siamemsis. The sequence continues at coordinate 10,727,867 of JAVIAB010000050.1, forward strand.
GACTGGACATATCTCACTTAGACTGGACATATCTCACTTAGACTGGACATATCTCACTTAGACTGGACATACCTCACTTAGACTGGACATATCTCACTTAGACTGGACATATCTCACTTAGACTGGACATATCTCTCTTAGACTGGACATACCTCACTTAGACTGGACATATCTCACTTAGACTGGACATATCTCTCTTAGACTGGACATATCTCACTTAGACTGGACACATCTCTCTTTGACTGGACACATCTCACTTAGACTGGACACATCTCTCTTAGACTGGACACATCTCACTTAGACTGGACACATCTCTCTTAGACTGGACATATCTCTCTTAGACTGGACATATCTCACTTAGACTGGACACATCTCACTTAGACTGGACACATCTCTCTTAGACTGGACATATCTTACTTATCACAGCCTCTTCTGGTGTTTGAATGTTTTTGGGTTTTTTTTTTTTTAAATCAGGCCACGAAATAATTATTACAATTCTTTCAGTCAATCATAGTTCATCAGGTCCCCTTTTGGGAGAATAAGCTATGGACAGTGAGACCTCTTCATCCATCCATATACTCATTCATTCTTATTCTTCTATTAAACTCTTTTGATACTAGTATTTAAAAGGCATTGCTCAAGTATGGAAGTCTTGAGCCATTGGTGCTTATGGATTTATTGCCCTGTTCTTATTGGAGTGTGTGGACATTGAAAGAGCAGATGTCCTGTCCTGGCTTCAAAGGCATCAGTAAACAGTAGTGAGGACTCTGGTCATGAAGGCATTAGCTGCACAGCTGTTGGAGGATTTGACTGCAGTTGATGGATCTATCAACCTCAGACTGGGAAATTTAAATCTAAAGTGGAATTGGGGTGGGCAAACACTCGAGAAAGTTGTGTTCGTGCACCGCTGGGCTGTCATCAGTATGGATGCTGTTGTTGTCTAAGTAAGGGAGCTGAACACTTATGGTGGGGAGTGGTGTTGATTTAACATCTCAACGGTTATCTCTCTCTCTTGTATGAAGGATTAATGTTCAGATCTGGACATTATGAGGTTGTCTCATGTGCAGTGATGTTGATCTGTTGACTTATCTTAACTCTCCATTGGGGCTCAGTCTGACCCTTACTGTCTCTTCTATCCTTCTCCAGATGTCACTGTGATCTTTGTGATTTCTCTCAAGGTTTCCTCTTCACACATTCTAATTCTTCCCTGTGGTTTCCCATGAGGTAAAATAGCATATATAATACGTACGATGAGAGCCATAGCACTAACACAATGGATTGATCTGCGTGCTCAAGAACAACACAGAAGTTAGCATCCAGACTCATCACTTCATACAATTTAATGAGAATTCTCAGAATATTTTGTCCAAATAAATAAATAAGAGACACAAGCAACAAAAAATGCACACACTGACAATAGGAAGAAATTTGAGCTGGATACATCATGTGCTCAAGTTAACTTTAAATAGCAAGTGAAAGAAAGTAGACAAAAGGGCAGCAGTGAAAACAAAAATAGTGTATCCTGCAAAGGGTATCCACTAAACAGAGGACTTGTGTTATTGCCCACTAACAGGGCTTTGTTGTTCTGTTGCCAAGAAGAAAAGAATGAAACTGAATGAAAACTTAATAAATGATGCTGAAATAGGAGTATTAAAACTTAATAAATGATGCTGAAATAGGTGTATCAAAATAAATGATGCTAATATAGGAATATCATGTAAATAGAAAATTGTGCTCAGTCAGGCACGATCTGAAGTCACCCAATTAACTCTGCTCTTGACCCAGTAATTGAAAAAGTTTGCACATGTCTAGCCTACATCAATGAATTGATTAACCAATGAAATTATATTCCCTGCACACACCGAATCGACATAGACATTAAGTGTGGCACATGCTGTTTGATAATATATCTGTGGGAGTTCATATTTTTTTAATGTACATTACTTACATTATGCTTATGATTCATTGATAACAAAAATAACAAGATAAAACAGTAAGAATTAGTAGGGGCATATGAGTAAAATAGAAAGTATGTAAAACTTAGTAATAGCAGGAAATATTTCACATGAGACCATAGTAAAGTAAGTAAAGTACCCCCGTCACGCCAAGTGGCGTATAAGGAAATATGGTGCTAGTGACCCTATATTTTACAGACTTTCAGCACATCATTTTTGGGGTATTGTGGTCGGTATTACGCCCGTGCTGCTTTACTTTCCCAGAAAAAAATCTGGAACCCATTTTAAGGCTGGGTGAACCTGGAAGCCATCGGTTGGGATCGAACCCTACCCCTTGTCCTTTGTAGTCCAGTTCACTAACCACTGAGCTATCGCGGCTGATGAGACTATAAATTATCAATTTGCCTTGCTACCAGACTTTTCATTCAAATATTGGCAAAATCAGCCGTAAGAAAAATACTCATTCTGTAGTAACGTAATGTGTCAGGTATTACTGATAAAACATCACTCTGCCCTTCAGCTGTCAGTAAAGATGTTAAAAGTTCTTTATTATAGCCAAGAAGATTAAGGCTACATTAAAGTGAGATGATTAATACATATGGGACAAAATAAGTATTTAAAAAATAAGTGTGTGATGTATTGAATTACTCAAACGAAAGATTGTTATTACCGTCGTCACAGGTCATGGCACATGATGATGGTTTATGACTCATGCATGTACAGTTGTGTTTTAATTAATGATAGATTACGTTGTACCTGTTGGTACAGAAAACATCTCGTCTTAATTTGATTGACTGGAATGCTGTAAAGGAAGCATGATGATGATGAATCACATTATTGAAGCTTAGAAGGAAATAAATAAAACCACTTGTTGATCTTACAGTACATTACCATCTCTTCTCCTATACATATGTATGTGACTTTTAGGCTGATAATTGTGTGTAGGGCTACCGTGAGTGATAGCACTCTTTTTTTTAAATTTTTTTTTTACCAAAGAAATAGAGGTGAACTTGGACAAACTGTAGACACCAGTTTGACATTCTTAAAAATGTACAGCTTGAATGTCAAGGACTAGCCATCCCACTTTGGTAAACATCCTGTTTGTTAGCATCATAACACACGCTAGTTTCTCAACTTGCAGCAAATTAACAATTTTAATAAGTCTTTCTTGTCACACCAACAGATGCTTTTTTCCCCAATGCTGGCAGGTATTTCCTTTGTCTTCTTTTGCCCTCTATCTTATCAAGAACCTGTCAGTCAACCAATCCACAGGTTCTTCTCTTATCCTACCAACTCATGTCTCAGTTAGGATTGTCATCTAATTCATGGTAGTGTTTACATTTTTGTCATGAAAAGGTGTGTCTCAGTTAGGATTGTCATCTAATTCATGGTAGTGTTTACATTTTTGTCATGAAAAGGTATGTCTCAGTTAGGATTGTCATCTAATTCATGGTAGTGTTTACATTTTTGTCATGAAAAGGTGTGTCTCAGTTAGGATTGTCATCTAATTCATGGTAGTGTTTACATTTTTGTCATGAAAAGGTATGTCTCAGTTAGGATTGTCATCTAATTCATGGTAGTGTTTACATTTTTGTCATGAAAAGGTGTGAAAAATGTAGGACTTTTGCGCTTCTTCTACAAGCTGTTTGTACTGATTGCATAGCTGCTTGATTTCCAAAGCATTTTATTTTCGATTGCTTACATTTGTTTAAAATTGTAATTGTTTTTCTTACAATTCTTTTTTGCTCAGGGCTACGTGGAATGTCTTGTTATATAGGAAGTGATTCATGAAAGTTAATGAACAATTATGATTTTTGTGGCAGTATAAAAGTGATCTTACAGAAGAGAATACCTTAGATCATGAAAAGAATGCTGAGGATGTCTTGCATGTAACCAGTGCATAAAGAGAGCTTCGAAGGCACATTAGAAAAAGACAGCCTGTAGTGAGTGGAGGAGAACATGGCAATATTGTACCAATGTGAGAAATAGAACAGAAAATACTAGTTTAGTAATGGGATCTTAGGTAGAACTGTTAAGGAGCACCTGGGACAGGAATAAGTGGAGAAACATGATTGTCTCTACTCCTGATGATGAGTGCATTTTCTGCATATTATTGTAATAATTCTTTTCTCTTCTGTCCATGATATAAGTAAAAGTAAAGAGCTCCCATCATGCCAAGTGGCGTATAGTGAATATGGTGCTAGTGTCCATAATTTTTATACACCTTCAACGCATGATTTTTGAATTAATGTGGTCCGTATTACGTCCGTGCTGTTTTACTTTCTCAGAAAAAATCTGGTACCCATTTAAGGCTGGATATGCCTGGAGTCAGCCGATCAGGATCGAACCTGACCTCTTGCCCTTTGTAGTCCAGTTCACTGACCACTGAACTATTGTAGCTCCCTGTCCATGATATACTAATTTTCTTAGAAAATGCACCACTGCCTTCATAAACGATGTTTCCAATAGCTTGAGCACTCCTTACATTATCAATATGTTTATATGGCTTCAGGTTATTCTTGACTGCAGATTGAAGAAGGATATACAGTACACAAAAGCCAACCCTAAATGGCATCATTGGAAAACTGATGAGAAGAGGTATGGCCTGACCTTTGAGATGTCTGAGGATGCCAAGGCTTTTGATCAAGGCATTCAGTTTGCTGTTGCTGATCTCAAAGGAGGTAGGCTAAGCATGGTTTTTGGATATTGCAGTGTTTTACCCTAGATTACAATAACTATCTGTGATTTTTGTGTTTACGATACCATAGTAACAATTACTGCCACTAAATTGTCAGATTTGGATTTCTAAAAATAGTATACAGCTATATGTTTAAACTAGGAGAGACACATGGACTCTGGTTTTCTGGCTCGGGTTGATTTGTGATATGTAATTTGCCCGCATGGACCAGACTTGTTGCGATATCTATTTATACAGCCGCCATAAGTCTGTCAGTATGTTCGGTTACCTCTTAGCATTATTCGCTGCGTTTCCCAAGTTACAAAGGGTTGTTTGATGTCAACGGATGACCCAGGAAATTCCCTGGTCACAGCCGGTAAAAAAAAAAAAGATATAGGAAAACGACCAATTTCTTTAACATTTGTGAATTTTTGTTCACATTATTCAAGATTGTATCTCACGAAATGAGGGAGGTGAGGAAATCCAACACCAAATGAAACATCCAAAAATCTCAGAGGTCACAAAAAGTAGTACTTAGGAAGGTAGGGGAGGTTGTTGAACATGGCTAACTCAAACTTGGAAGAATTTGTATTTTTATGTTTTTACTACGGTATCTTAAAGGTTAATAATGATGCAGGAACAGTTACTCTCTGTGCTTCAAGAGTAAATTTTGAGAGAGAAATTATATACAGGCTAGTGGATTGAGGTAATGAATGAGCTGATAGCAGTATCTGATCAAACATTTGCTCTACTTATAATACATTGTTTGTAGGATATGGAGCTAAGATACAGTGATAATAATTAGCGGCATATAATTGACCAAGATCCTACACCATTACTGTGTTGCAGTCACAGATACAGTTTACAGGAACTTATAGGGGACGTAAATCCACTCTGAAATAAATACAGATTTATCTCAAATTACGATGGAGCCAATAGTGAGGTGTAACGTACACTCCCATAAGGTATGGTGACAGTTTTACGCAAAAAGGAACACAAAATACTGATGTTAGGGCCAAATGTTAAGTCTTGCCAATTTTATTTATATTTTAGCTGACATATTTTCATATATTATCTCTCCAATCTTTGCCCTCCAATATGTAGCACATGCCTCTCTCATTTCATCTCTTATCCCTCTGTTTATTTCTCCTTGACTTACCTGTCTCGCTATCCTGGATGTAGTAGAGTTTATCTGTATTTCATCGTTTGTTGGTGTTATTCTGATTTTCTGAAGAAGGCCGCATCTAGCCTGAAACGTCAGTATTTTGTTGTGTTCCTTTTTTCGTAAAGCTGTCACCATACCTTGTAGGAGTGTACGTTACACCCACCACTGGCTCCTTGCTACCAGCTTTACCACAGCACTGCAATTATTTGCCTGTTCCCTACTCAAATTACGATCATTGAAGTTATGAGTGCATGCAATGGGAATACACACACTGAGGGGAAATACTGTGATATTTATTTAGCCATGTTTGTTTCATTAAATCTAGCAAGAAGACACAAATGGGTTTTAAACTGTATAGTATTCTGGAAGTCCAATACAAAATTGTCTATATTATATGCTACTTTTAATTTATATTTATGAGTTTTTTGTGTGCTTTTTAACATAAAGCACACACACACCCTCTCCCATATGTCTGTAGGCCAGGGGTGGGCAACATTTTATTTTCTGAGGGCCAGATCTGAAAACTATGAAGACAGCGAGGGCCAGATCTGAAAACTATGAAGACAACAAGGGCCAGATCTGAAAACTATGAAGACAACAAGGGCCAGATCTGAAAACTATGAAGACAACAAGGGCCAGTCAGTCTGTAAATTATTGCTGAGGTAATGCAGTTTGATGGCTTGAATTATCTTTTATTTCAGCACTGACATCTTGGACAGTAAAGTTATTTCTCTGATTCATGTCCTCCCCCACCTGTATAACTTTATTTACTTACATTCCATGTAAGTAAAGTTCCCAGTCATGCCAAGTGGCGTATATGGTGTTAATGACCATAAATTTTACAGACCTCCAGCACATGATTTTTGGGGGTAATGTAGTCAGTATTGCACCCATGCCGCTTTACTTTCACAGGAAAAAAATCCGGTACCCATTTAAGGCTGGGTGAACCCGGAAGTCGTCGGTTGGGATCGAACCCTGCCTCTTGTCCTTTGTAGTCCAATTCACTAACCACTGAGCTATCATGGCTCCCATTACATTCCATGTAGGAGATCTTTATTCTCATCTTTCTGCCATCCTAGACTTGTATTCTGAGATCCTTATATGCATGGACAATCAACACTTATTTCTCAGATGCCTTTTTCCTATTTTTTTTCTGACACAAATGTTTATGTCTCTATCATGGCCATTTATTCAGAGTTTACACCTCCTCCAGTACAAGTATCCTTAGCTTTAACTAATTTAGTCAATTTTCCACATCGTTAATTTTGATCCTTCCTTCACTAACTCCCTTCATCCCGTTGCTTCATATTCTCTTGTAATTTGTATCATTCACTAGCTGCCTTCATGCCTTTGCTTCACATTCTCTTGTATTTTGTATCATTCACTAGCTCCCTTCATGCCTTTGCTTCACATTCTCTTGTATTTTTCCCAGGGAATGGAGATGGCAATGAGGCTGGTGATACCCAAGATGGAAAGTTTACGGTAATGTAATATTGTCAATGCATATCAATCTTGTAGAAAAAGATGTACTTAAGTTACCCACCACCTTGCCAGTTTTTTCTTCTGTAGAGGTGTATTGATGGCTTCTCTGGCAGAGAATATTTGTTTCTCAGTTTTGAACCTTCTATTTACTGTGATTTTGTTTATTGAAATCTTTCCCAGTTTTAAATTGCTCTGTTTTTTTTTACTCCTATTTATTAATTCACACTCTCTGACTTCTTGTGTTCACCCGATGACTTCATTATCTGTCATGTCAAGAAAATTAAATGGTCCTTGATCCCTTGTGTCAGTGGCTGCTTTATCTGTACCTTTCAACCTAACACATCAGTCTTTGGCATAGAATCTTTAGTCGCCAGGTTTCTTCCCACTGCATACCTATTCACTTGGCCAGACATCTTTGCTGGTTTGTGCCTTCACTCCCATATTGTTCTTCTATTTCTAGTTGAACTGAACTATTTATATTTTTCTCAGTTCTATTCTACTTTTACTTGTAATTCTACTATGAACATATCTTTGTAACTATTTTAGTTCTCTAGTTATATCATTTTTCCTTTTCTTTCACCTTTTAAAAAATACCTTTTTTTCTATTTCCAGTCAGTCTTTGTACTTTTCTTTTATTGAGCTTCACTTTGTATATTTGACATATTATAGATGTATTCTCCTTTGCACCTCTCGTGGTTTAAGCTGCTTTAATTTATCCTTTTGATTGCATGAGTTTCTGAAGTCTTTATTTTGTTGTTGTAACTCAATGTTCATTACAGCTGAGGAGGGCGGGCATCAGCCTCTGAACAAGAAGGTCTCAGGTTATGCCATGGGCAGTAGGAATTCTATTCTTTGAATCCCTGGATTCTTTGTGGTTTTACCGTTCCCTGGTCTCTGGGTGGGGGTGTCTAGCCCTCTCTTGTATAAAGATGAAAAACAGGAGGTTCCATGTGCACTTAACAAAGAACCCTTGACAGTTCAAAGTTAGAAAGAGTAGATGATCACAGATGATTGTTTCTAGGGCAAATTTTAGAAATCTACCCTTGCTGAAGATGGATGTGTCAGGCCAAAGGGTGCGGATGCTGTCTGTCTATCTATCATCCTTTCAGCAGAAGACAGTGCATAGGGCAGAAATTCTAGACCTGTGTCTGGCGATCTTGGACTGGACTTGCATTGTGTCTCTCTACACTGCTCTGTTCTGCGCACGTTGCTCAATCTCGGTGAGGGAGCCGATGCCTGCTCTTGTTGCCTCACGCTTTAATGTTCTTTTTAGTGTTTCTTTAGGTTGACCTCTTTTTCTTTTACCCTCTGGTTCCCATTTGAGGGCCTGCTTTGAAATTCTTTTGTTGTCTCTTCTCATCACATGGCCAACATATGACCACTTTTTTCTCTTGATTATATTTTATATTTCTGGATGCTTTGTCATTTCTCTTATCTCAGCACTAGTCTTCAACTCATTCCATGATACACCAAGTATTTTCTTCCTGAGGCATTTCTTTTCAAATTCATCCAGTTTAGTTGTTTTCCAACTCTTGCAAGCATTAGTAACTGGATGGGGGCCTCGGTAGCCTAGTTGGGAAAACCACCCGACTGGACTACCGACGTTCGGACAACCCGTGTTCGATTCCCACTGACAGAAGTGTGAATTGTACTCGTGGTTGGGAAAAAAAAATATCCCCACGGTCGACCCAGCCGTTGGCAGAAATGGGTACCAGGGTATCACCCTGGGAAGGTGAGGAATGTTGCCTCGCATCGTGAGTTTCTATGCTTGAGGCGACACTATACAGAAATCTCCAAACATTTCTGGATAGGCGGCCAGCACATATGGGTGGAAACTCGCGTGCTAAGACGTCGGTTCAAGTCTCGTACTTTACCTTTAGTAACTGGATACTACATTTGGTTTGAAAATCCTGAGCTTTGTTTTTATGCTTAGTAATATTGATTTCTATATTTTATCAAGGTTTCTGAAAGTCATTGCTGCCTTCACTATTCAGATTTTAATTTCTTTGTCTATATACACAGCAATCTTCTTCCTCCAAGGTATATTTTTTCTTCTGGACAAATTTGATTTTTCATTACTTTTGTTGATACTACGGCTTACAGTAAACTATGACACAGCACATCAGTGCCCACTTAACAGGTAAATGCTGAAGAAGAGGACAACTGGGAACAGAGGTATATGCAATCTTTGGTCAGCAGCACATAGCTGATCGAGACTTCATTTATTGTCTTATTGGACTCATTGCTCTGTGTTATAACGCGGTGAAGATTGCCACACTCCTTGCTTTATTGCAGTACCTCTACAATTGAAAAGATTCAAGACCACCATGTAGTCTCCACAATACTATCCTGGGTCTAAGAGCTGACATTTCAGTCCTGTGACATTACATCAACTCATGTTCACAAACATCAACTTTTAGCTTTCTTTTCTCTTTCATCTTATTTCAATATTTTTATTTCTGTTATTCTCTTGCTGTATTCTTTTTCTTCACAGTACTCATTTGATGACCAAGCCTCTTCCATGTCCACCCTCAAAAAGAATATTAAATGTGCACAGTTTTGTGAATTCATGCTAGCACCTTATGTACCTCTTATGTATCTGACTTCAGCAATGGTAATTTGGGTCCCAGATTGCTTTATTTCTTTGAGCACTACTAGCTTAGTCTAGTTAATCTGTATCCAGGCACCCATCAGGAAAGTGGAATATGATCTTGATCAGTTCTGGTTCACTAAATCTGTTGTAAGTAGTCAGTTGTAAACACTGATAGCTGTTGGCCCTATGTTACTCTAAATTCTGGACTTTCCGTGGTTGATTTTCACCGGAGGTAGAATTGTATTCTTGGGAGAGACAACTCTGGTTACAAATAACTGCTACCTTATAGGAAGGTCTACGAAAACGTGATTCAAGGGAATAGTTCTAAATAGTTCTTGCATACATTTGAATACATAAAAACACAACAGATAAATGATTTGACAGAACGATCAAAATGCAACACAAGTCTTTGGTAAACACAGCCAGAACTAGACCCAAAAGCTGACCACAAAAAAGATGGATTTATGAAATGTTGGAAACAATAGAAAACATATTAGCAGAAGAGCAAAAGACAGCAAACTATGTCTCCCCTTGATGCTGAAAGGTAAATGAGGAAGGAGAGGAGTACTAAACTAAATAAATGTATGCTGAAAATGGACATATCAGACCACTAGCTACTAAAAACAATGTTACACAATCAGCTAATAAGCATATGAATGGGAAATTACATATACTTTATCCTGTATGTTACTTCGGCACAGATTGCTGCAGCATTCTGTGACTTTAGTGCTCATCTTGTTAATGAGACCATATTGTACTTGTTAAGCTTGATTCCAAGGTGACTAATGGGCCAGCCTGAGAGTCTTGAAAGCTTTAGTCTAGGAGTGGGCAACAGAGACAGACGGTGAATGGCTATCCTAGAGCAACATGTGCTTGAACCGTGAATGCTCCAATTAAAAAGTTTACACGCATAAAACTGGCGGTCTCTCCATAGAGGTAGTGAGTGATTTAATTTGTTGTTCTAGACTTTTGATGGGGCAGTGATTTCCTGGCTTCAGCTGCACGATTTGGAAAGTTTATACAGTGGGCAGTTTTCAGTACCAGGAACTACAGTGACCCATCCCATGTTAGCTAGTCTGTTTTGACATAATTTATTACTGGGGAGACAGATAAAGTGTGGTCTTGGACAACTTTGATTCACCGCGGCCTTGTTGCTTTCTGCACATAAAAGTGTCTTGTTATTTTTAAAATTATTTTGGCACTGAGATGGTTTGTTAAGATTTAATTTGTTTCCATATTTACTCAGCCCAATACGCTCAGTTCTTAGTTGGGGCGTAATGCATTGATCTCCTATGTGTATAGCAGGTTGGTGTCAACTTTGGATCTGCACAGAAGTATATGTCATATCTGTTTTGATGTTTATGAGCCATGAAGCCGACTAATTGTAACTTGTGTTATTTTCAGTATATGTCACTGACACTGAATAGGAGAGACAGTTTGTCACGGTCAGCCTCAACTACATCAACTACCACCAGCAGCCCTGGGACCAACTCGCCCCAGTCTCCCAACAACGATCCCTTCAGCTTCACAAACCCTCACAACCATTTGCACAGAGTGCATTATATCTCTAGCCACTGTGTTCCGTCATGTAATATTCACACGAGTATCGGGAGGAATATAAGACAAGTGCAGCAGCATCTACCACAGCAACAAAATCAGCAGCAGGCAGGTTCACGTATCAGCGATAAAGTTAGTCAACATAGATCTAGTTTTGACAGCAGTTCTGATGAGGTTTGGGTTCGAACTTCCTTGCATCCTTCATCAGTTAATGGTAAATCAGATCAAGGATTGATAGACGTCGACTCAGGAGATCACCAACATAGTGACTTGTATAAAGAGGAATCTTATGTTGTATTCAATAAAAATAAAGTTGGTGCCCCGCATGAATATAGTTATCCTAGCATAGAGCCAGCACAAAAAAACCAGTCTCCGCAAAGCTGCACGAAAACAGAAACAGCAAACACACCACCGAGCCAAACACCGCAGTCAATTCCTCCGCTTCCGATCAAAAATAAGTCAAAGAGTATAAGTAGCAGCATTGGTAGTGGTGATAGAGGAAAACAAGGGCATTCGGGGGCACGTTGTCGTCTAGTCTCCTCACAGGCACAGTGCAAACATTGCAGAGAGGTCTTTACTTTGGACGATAACCCTCGAGGATCTTGTGAGGATGCTCCGGACTCCGTTGAACATTGTATTGAGTGTGTGTCCTGTGTCTCATGCGCCCAGTGCCTGATGTACCACTGCTGGGCAGATGCAGACGGGGAGTTTCACCATCCTGCTCTTGTGATTCTGGGGACACGAAACTGTGCAAGAGATGGGTGGCCTTGACTTTCTTGTCGATGCTTCTTCCCTGTTTATGGTGCTACCTTCCTCTCAAAGCCTGCCATCACTGCGGGATCATGTGTGGTCTCTGCGGTGGACGCCACAAGGCAGCATGATTCCGGCAACTCTGTTATCAACCATTTTACCACATCATAATGGCCAGGTTAACATTTACAAAAGCTACTTCTATCACGATATTTCCCAAATGTTTTTTTACATTTGATAAGTTCATTTACCTTCATAACCAATAGGAAGACAAGCAAACAAGATGTATCAACTGATCTGCCTATTTAATTCAATAAGTTAATTCTTTGTTGTGACCAATATTTCTCACTTTGGTACACTTTTGATTAAATAAGATTCTTCTGTGGTATACCTGGTATAATATTGTCATACCAGTGTATAATAATACCCATATTAATGTATAAGTGCTGTACTACAAATAGAATCGGCATGGGAACATATAGGTTAAGTTGAAATAAGCAGGAGCCAGTGGTTAAGAAGTTTTATAAGTGACTAAACTGGACCTAGTGCCACTAACCAAGGCATTTAATTCCTGCGTGTTATCTACTTTCACTCATCTGCTGAGTGTGTATACACATACAGTCTTTGCGAATCTGATACTCCAAAGTGGGAGAGTGGCAGAAATAAAATGCCATTAGGTGCATGTGTGTGGGCAGGCTGGTGGGAGAGTGGCAGTAATAAGATGCCATTAGGTGCATGTGTGTGGGCAGGCTGGTGGGAGAGTGGCAGTAATAGATGCCATTAGGTGCATGTGTGTGGGCAAGCTGCTTTCACCATTTGGTGATGACTTCTAGAGCTTGAGCTATCCAGGCAGGACTCAGCCTTTAACTGGTTAAAACCATTCATCATTTAGAGTGGGAGTGGATGTCATTTAGGGATCTGATTTTCTGTGGGGTCACATGTTTTACTGTTATGGGTGAAATAAAAAATATTTTGATACCTTTATGTCACTGCCTGGCAGGAAATATGGCAGACCACATCCTGACCCCTTTATTTTTCACAGCATCACAGGAAACATGACAGACCCCATCCTGATCCCTTTATTTCACAACCCCTACAGGAAATCATGACAAACCCCATCCTAATCCCTTTATTTCACAAACCCCTACAGGAAACATGACAGACCCCATCCTGATCCCTTTATTTCACAAACCCTACAGGAAACATGACAGACCCCAGCCAAGGTATAAATGTTGTAAGAATTTTTTTTGTTTTGCAATAGTAAGTATTGTTGATTGATGTGCATATACTTTTTCATAATGAAAGAGTTTTTTGAAACATGCAAGTTTATGTATAAACAATTCTTGTTACACTTGAAGTTGATGTGCCTTACAAACAATCCTTGTCATTTCCTGAGTACATTTGTGAACATGCAACTTACCTATCAGCTGAATTTATAGAGCAACAAACCTGCATACCGAAGAGCCGTTGTAAACCAGTTCAGAATGACTACTCTGTAGTGTTAAGTTCTGTGTGTGTTGAAAGACTTAGGGGAAATAAGTTGTGTGTCAAGAATATACACGTATACCTTTATTGTTAGGTATCTTTCAGTTTTTAGAACAATTTTCTGGCAGGTAATTTGTAGTTATGGCTTGATCACACTTTAACCAACAAGTTTGCAGTTGTTCAATCTAAACATTGTCATGAATTATGTGAGTCTGAGGTCTTTGGTGTTAATCAAACTGTTACGTTCATAAATCTTCACATTTGTATGTTGAAAAAGGACTATTTCATGCACTACTCTTTACACTGACAAAGTCATGTCTCATGATAGTGTCTAGGGAGTGTTAGCGCATATATTCTTTATAGACTTCCAGCACGTTATGTTTTTGGGTTAAGTGATCAGTTTTACACCAGGGCAGTATTTTTTTCTGCAGAGAACCCTGGTACCCATTTTGAGTGAACCCGGAAGCCATAAGTCAGGATCAAACCCTGATTAGTGTATGGAAGCAATAAGTCAGGATCAAACCCTGATTAATGTATGGAAGCCGTAAGTCAGGATCAAATCGTGATTAGTGTATGGAAGCAGTAAGTCAGGATCAAACCCTGATTAGTGTATGGAAGCCGTAAGTCAGGATCAAACCCTGATTAGTGTATGGAAGCAATAAGTCAGGATCAAACCCTGACTAGTGTATGGAAGCCGTAAGTCAGGATCAAACCCTGATTAGTGTATGGAAGCAATAAGTCAGGATCAAACCCTGACTAGTGTATGGATGCCGTAAGTCAGGATCAAATCGTGATTAGTGTATGGAAGCAGTAAGTCAGGATCAAATCGTGATTAGTGTATGGAAGCAGTAAGTCAGGATCAAATCGTGATTAGTGTATGGAAGCTGTAAGTCAGGATCAAACCCCGATTCATGTATGGCAATGTACTTGATGCTGGGGAATGTCCTGAGGGCATATCTGAGCACTATAGAGTTGTCTGATGTGCAATTAGGATGATCTTTTGAATGAACTAGGATCAAACCATAAAGTTTATTAACCTGATAAAAACAATGTATGAAGGAACAAAATGTAGTGTGGTGCATGAAGGACAGCTTACAGAAGCATTTGAAATAAGAACAGGAGTAAGGCAAGGATGCCTCCTGTCTCCATTTCTCTTTCTACTGGCCATAGATTGGATTATGAAAATAACTCAAAACAACAGAAATGGGATCCAGTGGTCACTGACCAAACAACTTGATGATTTAGACTTTGCTGATGACATAGCTCTCCTATCACACAGCCATCAACAGATGCAGGATAAAATGAGTATATTAGATGAGAGATCACAACAGCTAGGACTAAAGATTAATAGAGATAAGACCAATATTATGAGAATTAATGCAGTTGGCAATAACCATATAAAACTAGGAGAAATACCTCTACTAGACGTACAATCTTATATATATCTGGGCAGTAATATAGATAAAGAGGGAGGAACAGAAAATGATACCAAATAAGGATATCAAAAGCAAGAGGAGCTTTCATTGCACTGGGAAACATATGGAAATCCAAAGAAATTAGGCTAAATACAAAAATAAAAATTTTCAACTCAAATGTTAAGTCGGTCCTATTATATGGCTGTGAAACATGGAGAATGACAAAATTGACAATCACGAAAGTACAGACTTTCATTAATGGATGCTTGCGCAGAATAAAGGGATGGAAATGGCAGGACAAAGTCACTAACGTGGAATTATGGAAATGTACCGGTCAAATACCAGTGGATAAAGAGATACAGCGAAGACGATGGCGATGGATAGGACACACACTACGGAAGCCAACTGAGAGTATTACACAACAGGCCCTTTTTTGGAATCCCCAGGGGAAAAGACAAAGAGGAAGACCAAGGAATTCTTGGAGAAGACAGATAGAAGCAGAGATGAAGATGATGGGGAAGACATGGAATGATCTTAAAAGAATGGCAAAAAACAGAACGACTTGGAAAGTGTTTGTTGAAGACCTATGCTCCACCAGGAGCTAAAAGGTAAAAGAGAGAAGAGAGGATCAAACCCAATCTCTTGACCTTAGTTTACTAAACTACCTGGCCCACCTTCACAATGGCACCTCTTTATTGAGCAACATAATTGCTCATATTTAGTTTCTGCTGTAGCCTTTCCTTGAGCACATCTGCTAATATAATCTTGACCAAGCACTATTTACACTTCAACCACATCCAAGAGCAATGATTTATTCCCTGCTTTGACATTTTAATTTTGTTTCATAATTCATTATTATTTTTTCCTTCTTAATTTAATTTGTCTATTTTGTATCTTTTCTATCTCTCTGTAGTTCTTATGGTTTGGACAGTATGTTCTTGCTTAAAGCAAGAGAGAGTGCATATCTTTATTTGCTTGTTTGTTACTTTCAGTGGCCTGTGGAAATGATCATGACAAGTGTGGCTTGTAATAATTGAAGTGATTTGGTTTTTGATGTTTTTTTTTGGTTGGGGAGGAGACAATACTGTGTCGTGGAAATATATATTATATAGATGTGTGATCTCTTTAGGATGTTGTACAAGCAAATTGTCTGTTATTGCCTCGTTTCTAATATCTGGGAGAAATACTTACAACGCTGTACACTACTTGTCCAGTGCAGGTATTTAGGCAAGAGTTTTTCATTATTGAAGGGGTAGGGTGTGGAAGGTATAATTATATATCTTCTATTCTATATTGGCTCAGGCCAAAATGGCATTTCAGAAAATGAAAAATATTTTATACAACAAATCTATGTCAATAAAAATGAGAAAGAGAGTTCATTGGTGCTATATAGAACCAATTCTGAAGCGAATCATGGACAGTAGACAAACAAATGAAAAGACGATTAGAGGCCACAGAGATGGGATTTCTCAGAAGAATGTTGAAAGTTCCCTGGACAGCTAAAAAGACCAATGAGGAAGTTCTCAAAGAGGCCAACACAAAAAGGGAGCTCTTAAAAAACATCAGAAAGAAGCAATCAACATTTTTCGGGCACATCATGAGAAGAGGAAAGTTGGAATACTTGGTTACAACTGGCAAAATAAAAGGAAAGAGAGATCGCGGGCGACAAAGAGAGAAAATACTGGATAACTTGGTGCCATGTCATGGAAAACAGTCAACAACAGAACTGATACGATGCACTGTAGATAGAAGATTGTGGAGGGACATGATCACCTACGCCAACCGGTATGGCACATGATGATTCTATATATAGTCTTTCTGAGCTGAAGACAGCACTAGGGCAGAAATTCTAGACTTGTGTCCAACAATCTTTGTCAGACCTTGCTCTTGCATTGTGTCTCTCTACATTGTTTTGTTCTGCACACGTTGCTCAATCTTGGCAAGGGAACTGATGCCTGCTCTTGTTGCCTCTCGCTTTAATGTTCTTTTTAGTGTTTCTCTAGGTTGACCTCTTTTTCGTTTACCCTCTGGTTCCCATTTTTGAGATTCTTTTGTTGTCTCTTCTCATCACATGGCCAACATATGACCACTTTTTTTTCTCTTGATTAAAGTTTATATTTCTGGATTCTTTGTCATTTCTCTTATTTCAGCACTAGTCTTCAACTCATTCCATGATACACAAAGCATTTTCCTGAGGCATTTCTTTTCAAATGCATCCAGTTAATTTGTTTTTTTTCTTTAGTTTTCCAACTCTTGCATTAGTAACTGTGGATAATACATTTGGTTTGAAAATCCTGAGCTTTGTTTTTATGCTTAGTAATTTTGATTTCCATATTTTATCAATGTTTCTGAAAGTCATTGCTGCCTTCGCTATTCAGATTTTAATTTTTTTTTTTTTTTTGTCTCCTTGATTTACGCAGCTTCCAAGATATACAAAGTGATCTACTGGTGCAGTTATATAATTATATATCTTACTTTATACTTTACATAAACGTTACAAGAGATTCACTTCGTACAATATGATTAGTTATGTACCTACTATCTGTACTGCTAGATGAAGTGCGTACATTTAACCTGTCTGTCCTGATTACAACTGGCAGTTTGTTTATTATAAGGTAGCAGTCCTAGCACAACTCTCTCAAATCACATGCTATGTGCTAGTCCTCACCCAGGACCCACACTAGAGTAAGGGGTGCCAGATGATGAATATATTTTCACATATTATATATGCCAAGTTGCCCTACTTTCCAGAGAGAATCTGTTGTACTAGTTTTCAGAAGCAAGGTGGACTTCAAAGTCAGAAAAATCTGGTCATCGCTAGGGGTTCTTCCTATTCTTAGTTTTCACCTGTTAAGTGGGAATGGCTGTGTTGTATCACTAATTTATGGTAAAGCCGCGGTATATCTGTGTCTGCAAGACCCCATACATTTGTCTTCAGCATGGCTAAACAATTTTTTTTGCCTGGGTAGTTGCCTTTTTTATTTTTTTTTTGGGGCCTACCCTTTTCGAATTTTAACTGCCAAGTTTTTTTTCAAGTACTCATGGGACCTCCTGTTTTTTCGCCGTTTATCTAGAGGGTTAGACATGAGTTCTTACTACTCAGAGACCAGGAGAGGGTGAAGTCGCAAGGAAACATTGAATTTGAAATGAAAATTTATCATCACCTATGGTGGTATTTAAACCAGGAACCTTCCTGTCCAAGGCCTGTCTCCTACCTCTAAACCACCCAATTGCCACTTGGGATTGAAACCCTGGTCAACACCCACAGCCACCTTTAGAGCCAGTCTACGCACAACCCTACTAGTGTGGCTTGAGCAGGGCCCCAGTCGTGGGTTGGATTGTCAGCCATTTATAGCTTGCCTAGGTGAACCAGGTGATGTCACGGTAGTAAGGCATATGCCTTCTCTACAGTTGGCTGTGTGTCAACATCAGATGATTTATTGTTGATTTATATAGTTGAGCACTTGCTCCAACTCTTTTACAACCTGGAAACACTCCCACTGGATATTAATTTTATAAATGGGGAGTCTGGTTAATAGATAGTCATTTTCACACTTGCTTATTGCTTGCCACATTTCTAGGGCCTGAACTAAAATGCTATATTTATGCTGAATCAAACTGCTGTCTTGTTAAAATGGTTTAGCAGTGAGTTATGGTCCTTTGTTAATCATGAGGCAATGTAGATGGCGCTCCCTTATATAATTATGTATTGATTTTTCTGTCACAAGAGATGGTGAGATTGTATTTTTCCTTCAAGGTCATTGGTTTTTGTTCCAGATGTGAAGTTTGTGATAGGACAGGGAAAGAGGTGAGATGATAACATCAAATAACAGACTGGTCTCAATTTGAAGTCTGAAGATAAAGATATATGAAGACAATTGACTAGTTTGTCAGTGGTGCCCTAATGATGAAGATGTTTGTGTGAAGCAACCTTAGCTTTTGGCCAGCTTGATCTTTGTGGCTGTGGGATGAGTAGCCATTCAGTGTAACAGTTGAGAATATGTGGGCTGAGTAGCCATTCAGTGTAACAGTTGAGAATATGTGGGATGAGTAGCCATTCAGTGTAACAGTTGAGAATATGTGGGATGAGTAGCCATTCAGTGTAACAGTTAGTTGAGAATCTGTGGGATGAGTAGCCATTCAGTGTAACAGTTAGTTGAGAATCTGTGGGATGAGTAGCCATTCAGTGTAACAGTTGAGAATCTGTGGGATGAGTAGCCATTCAGTGTAACAGTTGAGAATCTGTGGGATGAGTAGCCATTCAGTGTAACATTTAGTTGAGAATCTGTGGGATGAGTAGCCATTCAGTGTAACATTTAGTTGAGAATCTGTGGGATGAGTAGCCATTCAGTGTAACATTTAGTTGAGAATCTGTGGGATGAGTAGCCATTCAGTGTAACAGTTAGTTGAGAATCTGTGGGATGAGTAGCCATTCAGTGTAACAGTTGAGAATCTGTGGGATGAGTAGCCATTCAGTGAACAGTGAGAATCTGTGGGCTGAGTAGCCATTCAGTGTAACAGTGAGAATCTGTGGGCTGAGTAGCCATTCAGTGTAACAGTTAGTTGAGAATCTGTGGGATGAGTAGCCATTCAGTGTAACAGTTAGTTGAGAATCTGTGGGATGAGTAGCCATTCAGTGTAACATTTAGTTGAGAATCTGTGGGATGAGTAGCCATTCAGTGTAACATTTAGTTGAGAATCTGTGGGATGAGTAGCCATTCAGTGTAACAGTTGAGAATCTGTGGGATGAGTAGCCATTCAGTGTAACAGTTAGTTGAGAATCTGTGGGATGAGTAGCCATTCACAGTGTAACAGTTAGTTGAGAATCTGTGGGATGAGTAGCCATTCACAGTGTAACAGTTGAGAATCTGTGGGATGAGTAGCCATTCAGTGTAACAGTTGAGAATCTGTGGGATGAGTAGCCATTCAGTGTAACAGTTAGTTGAGAATCTGTGGGATGAGTAGCCATTCAGTGTAACAGTTAGTGAGAATCTGTGGGATGAGTAGCCATTCAGTGTAACAGTTAGTTGAGAATCTGTGGGATGAGTAGCCATCACAGTGTAACATTTAGTTGAGAATCTGTGGGATGAGTAGCCATTCAGTGTAACATTTAGTTGAGAATCTGTGGGATGAGTAGCCATTCAGTGTAACATTTAGTTGAGAATCTGTGGGATGAGTAGCCATTCACAGTGTAACATTTAGTTGAGAATCTGTGGGATGAGTAGCCATTCAGTGTAACAGTTAGTTGAGAATCTGTGGGATGAGTAGCCATTCAGTGTAACAGTTAGTTGAGAATCTGTGGGATGAGTGGCCATTCACAGTGTAACATTTAGTTGAGAATCTGACAGACACATTCCTGAAAAGTGTTACGTATGTCATGTACTGTTAAGAAACTGTATAAGATAATGCCAGAAAATCACATACAAACTAAGACCATATGCCAGACCTGCTGTCTTGTGTTTTCTTCTCACTAGCTATTTCATAAATGGTGACACACACACACGCCCATTATTCATAACAAAAATTATGTTTGATATTCATGATTGTGTTAGACACAGTCCTTGTAACATTTTTACATTTGTATGCAGTTCTTCACCAAGAACTAGCTTCAGCTCCACAATATATATCTGGTCTAATTCATTTTTATAGTGAGGCATTCCTGCTCACTCCCCAGTTATTCCTTTTTCCCAGTTTTGAAAAACTGAAAATAGACGAAGAGAAACAATAGACATCTGTTAATACAGACATTAAAATACCTGGGTTAAGGAGCATCTGATCCCATGACCAAATTGAGATATGGCAAGAATTGCAAAACTGTTGTCTGTCTTGCCTGATCACAACGGATATGATAAATAACTGTCGAGATCGAAAGTTGTGGAGAGACATGATCACTTACCCAGCATGCACAGTACTTTTTGATGTCCATGAGACATCTAGAACACTTGTCCTGTGACCTCTATCTACTAATTAAGTGTTGTGAACTTGTTCACTCTTTGACAACAATGTCAGTCTACAGCAGAAGTAATGTTTCTTGAGATGGGATAATGTTTGTTTGTTGGTCTACAGCAGTAGTAATGTTTCTTGAGATGGGATAATGTTTGTTTGGTGGTCTACAGCAGTAGTAATGTTTCTTGAGATTGGATAATGTTTGTTTGGTGGTCTACAGCAGTAGTAATGTTTCTTGAGATTGGATAATGTTTGTTTGGTGGTCTACAGCAGCAGTAATGTTTCTTGAGATGGATAATGTTTGTTTGGTGGTCTACAGCAGTAGTAATGTTTCTTGAGATTGGATAATGTTTGTTTGGTGGTCTACAGCAGTAGTAATGTTTCTTGAGATGGGATAATGTTTGTTTGTTGGTCTACAGCAGTAGTAATGTTTCCTGAGATGGGATAATGTTTGTTTGTTGGTCTACAGCAGCAGTAATGCTTCCTGAGATGGGATAATGTTTGTTTGGTGGTCTACAGCAGTAGTAATGTTTCTTGAGATTGGATAATGTTTGTTGTTGGTCTACAGCAGCAGTAATGCTTCCTGAGATGGGATAATGTTTGTTTGGTGGTCTACAGCAGTAGTAATGTTTCTTGAGATTGGATAATGTTTGTTTGGTGGTCTACAGCAGCAGTAATGCTTCCTGAGATGGGATATTGGTGGTAGTAGGTTGACTTTTCTTTAATGGACACTCAGAAACCATAGAGAACCAGAGTTAACCTCCTGAAATAGATATCTCAAAAGGAGAGAATAAGTCAAAGACATTTCTTTGTTATTGTTTTGAAAGTATTTTCATCACCAAAAACTTTCCTAACATTTGCTAAAGACAGTTTTAGAGCTTTTCTTGTTTGTCCTTGTGTCACATATGACCTGACATTTAACATGTTTTGTTTTATTTTAATTCTTATTTGAGCCTTTATATTTGGTTGTGTCCGGTGTTTTTATTTTTTTAAATTAGACTTTTATGCCATGTGTGACATTCTTATTGTTTGCCATCATGCTGTTTTTGGGTTTGTTGCATTCTTGTGTAGAAAACAGAAGTTCAGCATATTCTGTCAATTATTATTTATAGACAATGGTTGTTCTGACAACTACTTTTACAAAGATCACTAGAGTAGATCTATTTGCAATTTATTAAGTTATTTGTCATGACAGAACATAGACTTTCTAACCATTTGTAACAACTTGTACTGTTTCAGATCACAGAGATAGTAAAGAGTTGATCTCCCTTTCCCTTGATGGTTTTAAGCGTATGGGATAAATGTAGTGCTAGTACCCATTTTCAAAAGTTGGGCGAACACATACACACCTACCCAAGCGTGTCAATAAATTAAAAAAATGTGCTGCATCTGAGAATTGAACTGAAAGCCTTCACTAACAGTTGCACTAATGACATCAAGGCTTCAGCATAGACTAATACAATCAATTTGCTAGAATGGCTATCTATGTGAGTTGAAATGGTTCAATGAGTCCGAGTCCATTAATTGCTTGACTTTTTTACCATTTCAGATCACAGAGATAGAGGTAGTTAGCAGAATATGGAAACTCTACCATATCAGATCACATAGATAGAGGTAGTTAACAGCATATGGAAACTCTACCATATCAGATCACATAGATAGAATTAGTTAGCAATGTGTATCAGGCCTTCTGTTTTTCCAACATCCAAACATGTTAGATTTGTTTTTATTAAGAACATATTTGTTTCCACTTTTATTGTCACATTTCCTCTAACCGACTTGCCCACAATTGTGGTATTTCAGACCCCAAAAAATGAGCTCTCATTGACACTATTAACCACTGTCCAAGAAAACATCACATTGAGTATTTATCTTGGGGGGGGGAAGATTATTATTTTATTTTTGCTGATAGTTTCCTATGAGGTATGTCTGGAATGTGACTTGCTGGTATATACAGAAAGAGTGTGCATTCATTAAATCTGTTACAGCACAAGAAATTGTGGGGGTTCAGAACTGGGTGGAAATAACAAATACACTAACCACAATCTGAGGGCAAGTCAAATGAGGCATGGCTTGGTGTTGATTGCTTTCTTGAGGAATTGATGAACTTGTGAGTGGTCCGAGTAGCTTCAGTCTCTCTGACATATAATTACTAGTAATGAAATATCAGCTTTGAGTTTGTGCAGGTTATTCAGAATAAATGTCTTATGTGTTGATATTTTCCTCTGACTTTGTTCCTATGTCGTTTCTTCTTAATTTTTGGTAGTCTTTCTTTACTTCTGTTTGTGATGATAAGTGCTGGCAGACAGATTTGTGTGCTTCTCCATAGACTGTTTTTCTGGGTTGATAAATTCTCTCTGTCTCAGGTTCAAATGTGTCTTTCCCTGTCTGATTATCATCCAAAAGTTGTCTGACATAGTCTGGGCTGTACTCGTGGAGCTAGCTACTTGTTTGGTAGCATCTTGACATTGTTGGCACACATGTTCCTCAACAACAATAAGGGTAGGATACATTCATGGAGAAGAATATTTAGTAATTATTTCAGTTGACCATTTGTAATGATGACATGAATATCAATTAGACCAGTTTATATTTGGAAATATGATGCGTCAATTATAGTTGCTTTTTATGGTTTCACCAATAGTCAGAAGTCAACACCAATTGCTTTCATTAACTGTGTAGCTTGCTTGTGTTATTTTGTTGTCATGATGCATTCATTTCATGATTGATTTGTCACATACATCCATCTGAACCATTCATTTGTATAGATGGCATTCAGTGTGCCTGCCTAATTCCCTTTAGAGCACCAACATAGATGGCATTCAGTGCACCTGCCTAATTCCCTTTAGAGCACCAAGATAGATGGCATTCAGTGTGCCTGCCTAATTCCCTTTAGAGCACCAAGATAGATGCATTCAGTGTGCCTGCCTAATTCCCTTTAGAGCACCAAGATAGATGGCATTCAGTGTGCCTGCCTAATTCCCTTTAGAGCACCAAGATAGATGGCATTCAGTGTGCCTGCCTAATTCCATTTAGAGCACCAAGATAGATGGCATTCAGTGTGCCTGCCTAATTCCCTTTAGAGCACCAAGATAGATGGCATTCAGTGTGCCTGCCTAATTCCCTTTAGAGCACCAACATAGATGGCATTCAGTGCACCTGCTAATTCCCTTTAGAGCACCAAGATAGATGCATTCAGTGTGCCTGCCTAATTCCCTTTAGAGCACCAAGATAGATGGCATTCAGTGCACCTGCCTAATTCCCTTTAGAGCACCAAGATAGATGCATTCAGTGTGCTGCCTAATTCCCTTTAGAGCACCAAGATAGATGGCATTCAGTGCACCTGCCTAATTCCCTTTAGAGCACCAAGATAGATGGCATTCAGTGCACCTGCCTAATTCCTTTAGAGCACCAAGATAGATGCATTCAGTGTGCCTGCCTAATTCCCTTTAGAGCACCAAGATAGATGGCATTCAGTGTGCCTGCCTAATTCCCTTTAGAGCACCAACATAGATGCATTCAGTGCGCCTGCCTAATTCCCTTTAGAGCACCAAGATAGATGGCATTCAGTGCACCTGCCTAATTCCCTTTAGAGCACCAAGATAGATGGCATTCAGTGCACCTGCCTAATTCCCTTTAGAGCACCATCATAAGTTGTTTCAAATTGATAATTTGGCATATTCACACCTGGTTATCTGGGAGCCGCGATAGCTCAGTGGTTAGTGAACTGGACTACAAAGGACAAGAGGTAGGGTTCGATCCCAACCGACGGCTTCCAGGTTCACCCAGCCTTTAATGGGTACCGGATTTTTTCTGGGAAAGTAAAGCTGCACGGGCGTAATACCGACCACATTACCCCAAAAATCATGTGCCGAGGTCTGTAAAATTGATGGTCACTAACACCATATTCCCTATACGCCACTTGGCGTGACGGGGGTACTTTACTTTACTTTTTTACACCTGGTTATCTGATATTAAATTATTACTAATATCATAGAAGGAGAGGAAGAAAAGTTAATCAATTTAAGAAAAATTAAGTCTGGTATTTTAATACATAGCAAGCTCATTTCATAAAATTGACAGTTAGAACTAGATATGATTTTGAGATGTTTTAAAAATCAATTTTTCCACTTTAAAGCCACAATTTTACTGTTATATAGTGGTGGATTTACTGTGAAGTTGTGAGAGTGTGTGAACCATATTTTGTTTACACTAGACAACATGTATCAGTTCTGATAGTATATAATGGACATGATGAAAGGTTGTGAGAGTGTGTGAACCATATTTTGTTTACACTAGACAACATGTATCAGTTCTGATCATATATAATGGACATGATGAAAGGTTGTGAGAGTGTGTGAACCATATTTTGTTTACACTAGACAACATGTATCAGTTCTGATAGTATATAATGGACATGATGAAAGGTTGTGAGAGTGTGTGAACCATATTTTATTTACACTAGACAACATGTATCAGTTCTGATCGTATATAATGGACATGATGAAAGGTTGTGAACTCCAAAATAATAACTACGGAAATTTGTCAGTGAGCAGTAACAGCTGATATGAGGTTGTTATTCTATGTTGGTTTTAGAAGAGAAAGTGAGTCTATACTCTTGAGCTGTTTGAAATATATATATATATATAGAGTCAAATCTGTATTTCAGTGGTAATGGTCTAGTCTTTAACTGAAACATGAAGGTTTTTGGTCTTTGTTTCTTCATGGTGTGATTCACATGCTACAAACACTTTATGTATTGATATTTGAATACAACAGATGTGTGATCTTCATTCATATTTTATTTAATTATTGACAATTTGTTTTGTTGGACTTTTGTTTTATTTGGAATTTTGTGATGATAAATATTTGAACCCCAAGTGATGTTAGACAAGTTTTTTGTAATTGATGTATTTCTTGGCATAAGGGGGGAGGGGGGTGGTTACATCAATTTCTATGTTGTGCATGGCTTGTTTTTTTTTTTTTTTTTTTTTTTTTTTTTTTTTTTTTTTTTTTTTTTATGATTATTTGATGGTTGAATATATCATGTCTGGTTTGTGTGAATACTACTAGTCTAGTCATTGTAAATAGTTCATTATCTGCTTACCAATCTATTCAATTACCCAAGATAAGATAGTTTTAGCATTGAAACTTTCAACACAAACATTCTTGACATTACTAACATAGATTAACATTTATGATCATACATTTTTATGTTTCATTTCACATATTGTTATAGGGTTACATTTGACACATATGTTATTAGGGTTACATTTGACACATTATGTTATTAGGGTTACATTTGACACATTATGTTAAAGAGTTATATATGATTTTCACATTTTATGTCAGATTAAAGATGGACAATAGTAAAACTGATGACCACCATGGTCCTGAACAAATGAAGCTTTCATGTTTTCTTGACAATATCTTTTTACAGACTAACCTTTATCAGTAGCAGAACAAATGGGGAAGAATATGAGATTCAGTAATGTCAGGGCTAAATTAAGGGCTGCAGCTCAATGTTCATGAATAAAGATTGGATGGTACTAGCATTAGTAATTTGTTTGATTATCTTTACTTTCAAGTTTAAACAATTCTTGTCACTGGACCACTGAAATATTTCCTTTGCATAACTTTTGTTGCTTCGCATCATTTGATCCGAGACCTTTCTGCTATATTGTGTGTCTCCTGTTGTCAGCTGATTTCCAGGTCTTATTTGCTTTGTGTGTGTATATTCTGTCTTGGATAGCTAGCAGTTGGCATAAGAACTAAGGGGTCATTTATAGGTCTGTGTAAATGTGACATGAAGACTCTGAACATAATGCCTGGGAAGAGACAGCTGCAGGCCACCATCTTTGGAAACACACCATTCATCAGAAAAAAAGAGAATACACAGCAACAGTAAAGAAAGAAAATAACATTTCCTATAGGATACTGCAATATCCATAGTCAGTTATAACTGACTACGGCTACTACAATATCTGCTGTCATTTTGTTTAGTTATCAATGCTCTCTTCTTACTGTTTTCTTTCTTGGCCAATTTTTAGTTGTTTTTTTTTAGCTGACAGTGGGTATATGAAACATCTTTGTAGCTACAAGTGGCCACCTATTTGGTTCACCTGAAGTCAGTGAATCTCATTCATAACTCACTGTAATTCTTTTCTTTTTTAAAAAGCATTCACTGATCTACTAGAATATTTTCATTTTCTGGAAGCTTGCTTTAGCCTGAGTGATCATGTTTGATATTGATTCTCATATTGGACTGCTCTTCTTTAGTTACGTCACTGACTAAACTATTTTGGGTGTCAGTTTAGGAGTCACTGATATAATATGCTGACTCAATCTCTCTCTCTCTCTATATATATATATAGTAATAGAAATACACCATAAGAGAACAAAGTAGTCCACAGTTACAGCAGATACTACATTACATGTGATTAACCGTCAAGCTGCTGCGTCTATTAACCTTCTAACCTCCCTTTAGCTGACCACTCATTGGCTATAAATATTATGCAAATAATCTGTTTCAAAGTCTCTTACGTTTTGCTGAAATAATATAATTTAATTCTTACTCATTCAAACATTTGATACAAGTACATGAATAACATGTTCATTACGGCTGTTGTAAAAATATGCAGTATGTCTACATTTGTAAATGCCTTATGCATAATTATTCTTAAAATAAAAACACTGTACACATTTTTTTATGTAGCCAACCGGATGCATGTACATATCTTAACACTGTACAGATTTGATCAATGTCTGCCCATTGTTATATAAATAACATATTATTTTTGTATCCAAGTATCACTGATGCTAAACAAGTTTATGCTGTACAGAGTTGGTTTGAGAGACATGTGCTAGCTGGCAAACATGCCCAGTAACATTTCTGTTTTTGTACATGTAGTGTATAAAGTGTACAGACGTTTGGTGTTATTGTCATACGTGAGACTTTTGTACTAAATGTAACTTATGCCTCTAGTTTACTGGCTGCTTTTGAATATTTATGTGTTTCTACTTTGTTATATTACCATTATTTTCTGATTTTTGGTGTTTATTTAATTCCTGATATTTTTAGTTGTACATTCATTTCTGTGTGACTTTTCTGTGGTTTTATATATTTGTTTTCCTATTGTTAGATGTTCTTAAATTATTACCGTACGTATGTTTAAAAGCTTTGAGATTTGATTGTCTCTTCAGATCATACTCGTATATGTAGTCTGCTTTTGTGTTCTGATTTTCGGAATTTCATTTAATTTTTAGAAAAATAATTAAAAAGTGTGCAGTCATTATTGCCAATAATTAGGATAGAGAATTATAAAAACTGGAGCAGGTTGCTTTTGTCTGGGACATAAATGAATAGTTATAAAGGAATGAAATATCATAGATGGTTTTAACTTGTTAGGGAGAGGAGAGAATGTATGCTGTTGATGTTTGTCATGAGAGTGGTGCTTCATCCAGTTGTCTGTGAATGGACTGTTAAGCCGGAATGGTCTAGGGCAGTTGGACATGTTTGCAAGCTGGTGGAGGATCCATTTTGCAAACCTTTCTAATCTGTCTACATTGTTTGGCTGCTACTCTTTTGTTTGTTTCAAATAATGTAGCCCCTCATCAAACATATGTGCCTGGTAGTTCTTTCTTCTGTCACTTTTCCCAACAGTCACTTTTTCTCACCATTCACCAATTAGTGGATACATTGTGTCACATGTTCCCAACAGTCACTTTTCTCACCATTCACCAATTAGTGGATACATTGTGTCACATTTTCCCAATAGTCACTTCTTCTCACCATTCACCAATTAGTGGATACATTGTGTCACATTTTCCCAATAGTCACTTCTTCTCATCAATCACCAGTTAGCGTTGTGTCACTAGATTATGACAAACCCATGATGCATGCATGTTCTTTTTGGCCCAACACATCAGTCATCTGTATGAATAGATTTATTTCACAATTTTTACCCAGACAGCGTGGCCTACTCTTCACAATTTAAACCAACCTTGGGTTCTCTAAAGTATGCACACTTTATCTCCTGTTTTTTCGCCATTTTCAAAGAGGACTAGATATCAGTTTTCACTACTGAGAGACCAAGGGAGGGTCAAGCCACAAGGACGCCAGATTTTAGCCAAATTCTCACTGCCTGTGGTGGGGATCAAGACCTTCCTGTCTAGAGGCTGACATTTGACCTCTAAACCACCAGCCCCCTTCCAAATGTCTGTGTTCATATTCTTCTTTCCTTCCTCATTTGCCTTTCAGCATCAACGGGAGATATCATTTGTGCTGTTTTGTTGGCTTCTCCAGCTCTTATGTTTCCTGGTGTTTCTAATATTCTATCAATTTATCTTTTTCGTGATCAGTCCTTGGGTCTGGTGTTCTTGCAATGTTCTTAAAGGCTCACATTGTGTTTTGCTCTTTTTTTTTCTGTCATGCGTCTAACACATTTCATCTTGGTAGTAATTATTTTCTTATTGTTCTTGAGTCTAAGAGTCCAAGTCTGGCATTGGTAGCACAACGTTGAGATGAGGATTGTGTTGTAGAGTGCCTGTTTTGCCTCTAATGTTATTTCCTTGTTGAACAATAGTGGTGATAACTGTCCAATAATTTGACAAGCTTTGTGGCATCAATGTGAGTCTTATTCTGCTGAACTCTGTGACACTTTACATGGTTGTTGTTGTCACACACCTGCTGGTTGTCCACTCTAAAATGTTTATTATTGGCAGACCGATTCATGGTCTGAATAAAGGTTGTTCTACTCTGGTTGTCACTCTCAATAAATACCAAATGAATAAAGGTTGTCCTGCTCTGGTTGTCACTTCCAATAAATACCAAGTAAATAGAGGTTGTTCTACTCTGGTTGTCACTTCCAATAAATACCAGAACATAATAAATCCTCTCACCTTTTATAGTCATTAATCTGCTTTTTGGAATAACCCTTGGGGGCATCGCTGATGCTATGGAGTCTAATTAAATCTTCCTATGTTATTGGGCCAAGATTGGAATCTTCTTCCTCTACCTTTCAGCTCCCTGTAGAGCATAGGTCTTCAACAAACACTTTCCAAGTTGTTCTGTTTCTTGCCATTCTTTTAAGATCATTCCATGTCTTCCCCATCATCTTCATCACTGCTTCTATTTGTCTTCTCCGAGAATTCTTTGGTCTTCCTCTTTGTCTTTTCCCTGGGGATTCCAAAATAGGGCCTGTTGTGTAATACTCTCAGTTGGCTTCCGCAGTGTGTGTCCTATCCAGCGCCATCGTCTTCACTGTATCTCTTTATCCACTGGTATTTGACTGGTACATTTCCATAATTCTATGTTAGTGATTTTGTCCTGCCATTTCCATCCTTTTATTCTGCGTAAGCATCCATTAATGAAAGTCTGTATCTTCATGATTGTCAATTTTGTTCTCCATGTTTCACAGCCATAGTCTAAATCATCAAGTTGTTTGGTCAGTGACCACTGGATTCCATTTCTGTTGTTTTGAGTTGTTTTCATAATCCAATCTATGGCAGTAGAAATAGAAATGGAGACAGAAGGCATCGCTGCCTTACTCCTGTTCTTATTTCAAATGCTTCTGTAAGCTGCCCTTCATGCACCACAATACATTTCATTCCCTCATATATTGTTTCTATCAGATTCATAAACTCAAAGATTGGAGTGTTCATGCAGCTTGAGTTTAGTGATGATGGTCTTAGCACAAAGACACATGCCAGTTGGTTTCTTTTTGATGAAAATGTTCATAAAATACATTTAAATGGCTTTTTCTGAAATATTAGCACATTTGATTGTATTTGCTTTATTTCTGAATGTATTTTTGTGTATTAATGTTATTGTAATGATAGGACAGAAGGGAGACAGTGTCAACATGTAGTGCATATCCACATTGTGCAGACAAATTGTAGAATCTCATAGGTTTTTGAAGTGCAGTCGTGGTTGTCTTGTGTCCCTTACATTGTTTGGTAAGTCTTTGTTCTATGATTACAGGCTAGAAGGAGGCACTGTTAGTTCCTTCTTTACTGCATGTTGGACTAATCCAAAAACACTCAGATCCCTTCCACAATATATCTCTCAGTGTGTTGCAGCTGATGACAGTAACTCTCTATGTTGGTTTGCTAGTCTTCTTTGGCTCCATGCATAGCACTCTTTATCTGACTTCTCCAGACTTCTCAGTCTTGTCATGTTTCACTGGCCCCTGCAGACACCCTTCCTCAACCAGCTTAGCTTGTCCCCTCTCTCATGCAGCAGAACTCTGGCATTGCTCCTGCATGACCTGAAACATCCTTGACCTCAGACTCCAAGCACTATTTTTAAACCTATCCCATTTTGAACTTCCTGTGCATATTCATTGAGTGACAACTTGTGGTGCAGCAGTCTTCTGTCAAAGGACCCTCTTTATGAAGTCACCTGTGTCTGATTTTTCCAACTCTGTATTTATTGTTGTTCTTTTCTCTTGTTGCCCTCTCTTTTTGCATGATAGACCATGAACAATAACATCCAATCCTTTGTTGTATCTTCCAGTCTTACACAGGTTCAACAACCCCCCCTATACCTTCATCATTATAATCCTTTGTTGTATCTTCCAGTCTTACACAGCTTCAACAAACCCCATACCTTCATCATTATAATCCTTTGTTGTATCTTCCAGTCTTACACAGCTTCAACAACCCCCCATACCTTCATCATTATAATCCTTTGTTGTATCTTCCAGTCTTACACAGCTTCAACAACCCCCCATACCTTCATCATTATAATCCTTTGTTGTATCTTCCAGTCTTACACAGCTTCAACAACCCCCCATACCTTCACCATTATAATCCTTTGTTGTATCTTCCAGTCTTACACAGCTTCAACAACCCCCATACCTTCACCATTATAATCCTTTGTTGTATCTTCCAGTCTTACACAGCTTCAACAACCCCCCATACCTTCATCATTATGATCCTTTGATTGTCTAGAGAACATTCACATACCTGTTGTGTATCTATTAGCAGTGTTTTGTTGGTGATTTATTGTTAACTTGAAGATATATGAGAGTTATCTCAGCATTTCACTTGAAATGAGGACAGTGTTGTGGTCATGAATCCATTGTTTATAGCTGGGCTCTAGCTTGTTTTCTTTCAAGAATCATTTTTATGTTTCAATAATCCTTGAAGCAAAAGACCACAAATTATATCTCCCCTCGACACTGAAGGGTAAATGAGGAGGGAACGATGGACAATCCTTGACCACAATTTCTGGCATCTAGCAGGTGTATATGCAAGCTCCTGTTGAAACTTGACCCTGCCAAGAATGGAACCTGCCTTCACTGATTGGAAACACAACCCATTTGGCCATCTACTTTTACTTACACTCAAATTTGCCTGTCTTTCTGCAAGATAGAGACCCTGCTTTGAAATCTTCTACTTTTCTTCTTATTGGACAGTTGTTTTTTTTTTGGGGGGGGGTTATTTTAGCAAGACTGTCTTCTCCAGCCATTGACCTGTCTCCTCAGCCTGGACAGCTGCTTTGTTTCTTAGTAACTCTTTAATCTGTCCATGTTGGGAGACTGGCTAATAGCATTACTATAGATAAATCTTGTGGAACATAAACAATCATCTATTACAGGAAAATGGAGGCAATCGTATTTCAGTTGTTCCCATTCTTGTCTTATTTGGAAGTGGTTTCTTGTCATTTGGAAATAATTGGCTTGATGTGACTAGTGCATAAATGAAGATAAGAAACTTGTAGATAACTTGGCAAAGCTAATTAGCCCTCATCATAACTAGACCTGGATAACTTGGCAAAGCTAATTAGCCCTCATCATAACTAGACCTAGATAACTTGGCAAAGCTAATTAGCCCTCATCATAACTAGACCTAGATAACTTGGCAAAGCTAATTAGCCCTCATCATAACTAGACCTAGATAACTTGGCAAAGCTAATTAGCCCTCATCATAACTAGACCTAGATAACTTGGCAAAGCTAATTTGCCATCATCATAACTAGACCTAGATAACTTGGCAAAGCTAATTAGCCCTCATCATAAATAGACCTAGATAACTTGGCAAAGCTAATTAGCCTTCATCATAACTAGACCTAGATAACTTGGCAAAGCTAATTAGCCTTCATCATAACTAGACCTAGATAACTTGGCAAAGCTAATTAGCCCTCATCATAACTAGACCTAGATAACTTGACATTGTTATTGCCATATAACTGAACATTTGATATAACTTGTAACCTAGTAATTGGACATTACTATTTTTTATTTTTTTTGCAGTATAACCAGATATGGCTTCAAGGTAACTGGGTATTGCCAATTTTTGCCTTGGTAGTTAGACACAGGTACAATTTTACCTAGATATGCGTAGCTTGTTAGTTTGTAGTTAACTAGAAATGTAATCTTATTGCATAGAACTTAAAACATAAACCTTTTTTTTTTTTACTTTAATTACACGTTTTGATTTTTATTTGGAGTCTTCCTTTCAGCAATCATGTATTATGGAATCATTGTTGTACTTGCTGAGTCAGTGTCCAGCTTTTATTTCCTTCAGTTTCATGTACTTCCATCATACATGCAAGCATGGAGACGTACACAGACCACACATAATAACATTATTTAAACCAAAATTTGAAGAAAAAAAAAACATGAATGATTATGTAACTTTGTACATGGAATGAGAAAACCCTGTGGTATCATTAAAGCTATTTGAATACATCCAAATTGTTGATCTATTTTGTCAGTTATCAAATGTTTATGTATTTGTACCATTGTCTTTTTCTTTAAATCTGTACCAACAATCAAGAAACTTTGCTCACCACTACCAGTCTACAGTGTTTACAAATAGAAGACGTTGAGTGGTGCAGATGCATGCTTGCGTTCGCTCGATGACTAAAGGAATACACCCTTATCATCCGCCCTTAAGAGGATGTGTGCATGTCTGCGTTGCATTGTGGTTTGCAGTAAAACAATGATATTTGCACCTTTGAGCTCAGCACATACAACTTCAGCATGTTATTTTTGAGCACCAGGTTGTCTTCCCTCTTTGATTCCTATTCTCTTGACCAGACTTGACAGGTTAGTCTGTTACTGGAGGCACCATGGAGAGGTGGAATAGGTTATGGTTCACCAATCCTGTCGCAAGCCGCCAGCTGTGGGTTGCTGACAACTTCCAGCTCGGCTGTTGGGAGGCGATTTTGTCTCCAGTGGTGTAGATGACGTGTGTAAACATCTACAGCATAATATGTGTGGTTAATGGAGGAGAAATTTAAAATATATATAATGGTGTGGGTGCAGTTTTATGTATATATGGCCCTTTTCGTCTTGTCAGACGGTCTAGTGGAGGCTATTGCGTATTTTTTTGAGGTATTGTTTTTGCCGAACAGCTTCTCTCGTGGCTAATTCTACCAATGTTTGACAAACACACGCGGTCACATAATGAACAGGTCAGGCTCGCTGGTCCACAGGGTTTACCATCCTTTTTCATGAGTCTCTTCTCTTCTAAGTCCTGTCTTAGAACAGTCTCAAATGTTGTTATACCGTTCCTTATACGTGCTCTCCATGATGTGCGATCACTTGCCAGATGTTGCCAGTCGTTTTCACAGATGGCGAAGTCTTTCAGAGATGATTTGCAGATATCTCTATATCGTAGTTTAGGTCTGCCGATTTGTCGTTTTCCGTGTTTTAGCTCGCCATATAGTATTTGCCTAGGAATGCGTTTTTCTTCCATCCGTTGGACATGCCCCAGCCATCTTAGCCTTCGACTTCTGAGCATCGACATGATTGTTAGGGTCTTAGCACGTTGCAGGACAGTTAAGTTGGTTATTTTGTCCTGCCATTTGATGTGCATTATTTTGCGGAGACATCGCATGTGGAAGACATTTAGTCTTTTTTCCTGGTTTGAGTATGTTGTCCAGGTTTCGGATCCATATAGTAGTGTGCTAAGCACACAAGTTTGATATATTAGGAGTTTAGTCTTTTGAGTTAGTTTCGTGTTGTTCCATGCCCTTTTTGTGAGTTTGCCGAAGGTCGTAGCTGCCTTACCAATTCGACAGTTTATTTCTTCATCAAGAGAGATGGTTTGCGTAACTGTGGATCCAAGATATGTAAATTTCTGTACTGATTCGAGTGGGCAGTCTTTTAGAGTAATAGATATAGGTTTGAAGTCACCTTGATTTAGTATTACTGTCTTCTGAACATTAATGACAGTGAAAAAAGGTCGCATGCTTTATCCAGGTTGTTGATCAGCGACTGTAGGGTGGCCTCACTATGAGCGACTAGGGCTGCATCGTCAGCAAATAAAAATTCTTTAAGTAGGGCAACATTTGTTTGGTTTTTGCTCTTAGTCGTGCTAGGTTGAACAGTGAGCCATCTGGTCTAGTGAATCATGAGGTATTTCTCCGTTTCTCCAGCATTTAATTAGCAGTTTGTATAGGTGTGGAAGTAGTACGCTTAGGTTGTCCTTTAGTACATCTGTGGGAATGTTGTCATTTCCTGCAGCTTTTCCTCTTGAGAGGGCATTTATAGCGTCAGCAAGTTCGTTCATAGTAGGCTCAACATCCAGTTCAAACATTGTAGGATATTTGGGTATTGATTGTGCTAGAGCTGTGTTTGCTGGTCTGTCGTCACTGTATAGATTAGAGTAGTGTTCAACCCATCTTTGCATTTGTTGTCCCTTGTCAGTAATAGGTTCTCCAAACTTGGATTTTAGGGGGGCCAATTTTGTTATTTTTGGTCCAAGGGCCTTTTTTATATTGTCATGCATGGTTTTTGAGTCGCCCCTGTCTGAGGCTTTCTGTATTTCAGAGCATAGATTGTTCCAGTATTCGTTTGCGCATCTTCTTGCTTCGCGTTGTAGGGTGGCTTGCGCATGTTTGAGCTGATCCTTGGTGATTTTATTGGGATTATTATTGAAGTTCAGTAAAGCCTTTTCTTATTAGCTATTAGTGGGTCTAGTCTTGCTGCATTTTCTTCGACCCAGTCGTTCTTTGAGAACCGTTTCTGGCCGTAGGTAGATAGAGCGCAGTTATAGATGTGTGTTCTCAGGGAGCACCAGTTGTCATCCACACTTGATGCATCTTCTACTTCTTCTACCAGTTCATCAAACTTGGATCTAAAAATATCTTCGGTTGGTGTGGTTTTTGTCGCTGTGATGTTGATCTTGGCTGCTGCAGGCTCTCTTGATTTGTAGATACGACTACTTCTGGCTTTGATCTTACTAATGACTAGAGCGTGGTCTGTGTTGCAGTCTGCACTGTGATATGTTCGTGTTATTCTGATGTTATTTAAAGACTGCCTACGTGTAAGAACTAGGTCTAGTTGGTGCCAGTGACCACTTCTAGCATGACGCCATGTTACTTTATGCTTGTGTTTCACATTAAAGTATGTATTTGTTACACATAGGTGGTTATTTGAGCAGAATTCTAGGAGTCGCTGGCCATTTCCGTTGATTTTTCCAATGCCGTGGTGACCTAGACATGTTGGCCAATATTGCTGATCAGATCCTGTGCGTGCATTGAAATCACCGAGTAAGTATAATAGTTCCTCTTTTGGAAGTGAGTCAATGGTCATTTGCAGTTGTTGGTAGAAGTTGTCTTTCTCTTCGTCTGATGCAGCCAACGTTGGTGCATAGGCACTAATGATATTTATTGATCCATCTTCGTATGTAGCTGGAGTATCATCAAGCGTTCAGACACTCCTTTTGGCGTGGTTATGGAGTTTATGTGTTTGTTATGTACAGCAAAGCCTACTCCATGTATACGTGGTTTTCGGGGCTTAGGCCTTGCCAGAAAAAGGTATAGTTTTCTTTCTTTACAGAACCGCAGTCTGAGAGTCTTGTTTCTTGTAGGGCAGCAATATCAACATGTAGCCTATTTAGTTCTTTACCTATGAGTGCTGTTGTTCTAATTTGTCCTTCTTTCAGTGTGCTTGTTTTAGTAAGTCCAGGGCACATGGTCCTTACGTTCCATGTGCCAAGTTTAAACATTGGTGCTTTCTTCCTCATTTCACTTTGCCTACTCTGCCTGGGCACAGGATATGGAGATAGTGCTTTACCCAGTCGCACTATCCCCCTCTCGACTTCGTTTCAAGGATTTCCGAAGGAGGGACAAAGTCCATACGTTCTATTTTTAGTTTTATGTAAGTAATGGACAACACAATAACGATATGGCAACATTCTCATGCATGAGGCTGGCTTTCTGTGGGTAGGTGACATGTGGCTGGCTTTCTGTGGGTAGGTGATGTGTGGCTAGCTTTCTGTGGGTAGGTTGTTTGGCTAGCTTGCTGTGGGTAGGTGATGTGTGGCTAGCTTTCTGTGGGTAGGTGACATGTGGCTGACTTTCTGTGGGTAGGTTGTTTGGCTAGCTTTCTGTGGGTAGGTGATGTGTGGCTAGCTTTCTGTGGGTAGGTGACATGTGGCTGGCTTTCAGTGGGTAGGTGACATGTGGCTGACTTTCTGTGGGTAGGTTGTTTGGCTAGCTTTCTGTGGGTAGGTGACATGTGGCTAGCTTTCTGTGGGTAGGTAACATGTGGCTAGCTTTCTGTGGGTAGGTGACATGTGGCTGGCTTTCTGTGGGTAGGTGACATGTGGCTGGCTTTCTGTGGGTAGGTGATGTGTGGCTGGCTTTCTGTGGGTAGGTTGTTTGGCTAGCTTTCTGTGGGTAGGTGACATGTGGCTGGCTTTCTGTGGGTAGGTTGTTTGGCTAGCTTTCTGTGGGTAGGCGACATGTGGCTGGCTTTCTGTGGGTAGGTTGTTTGGCTAGCTTTCTGTGGGTAGGTGACATGTGGCTGGCTTTCTGTGTGTAGGTTGTTTGGCTAGCTTTTTGTGGGTAGGTGACGTGTGGCTGGCTTTCTGTGGATAGGTGATGTGTGGCTGGCTTTCTCTGGGTAGATGATGTGTGGCTGGCTTTCTCTGGGTAGATGATGTGTGGCTGGCTTTCTCTGGTAGGTGATGTGTGTCTAGCTTTCTGTGAGTATGTGACGTGTGGCTGACTTTCTTTCAATGTTTAGGAAAGACTTTTTATGCATATTTTGTTTTAGGCACTAGTTCTCTGGGGGAGCCGCGATAGCTCAGTGGTTAGTGAACTGGACTACAACGGACAAGGGGTAGGGTTCGATCCCAACCGACGGCTTCCGGGTTCACCCAGCCTTAAATGGGTACCGGATTTTTTTTTCTGGAAAGTAAAGCGGCACGGGCGTAATACCAACCACATTACCCCAAAAATCATGTGCCGAAGGTCTGTAAAATTTATGGTCACTAACACCATATTCCCTATACGCCACTTGGCGTGACGGGGGCTCTTTACTTTTTTTTTTTTTACTTATATATTTATTAATTCTTTTTTTTTTTTTTTTTTAAAGAAGAACAGTACTTGATGATATAGTGAAATTGCTCTCTATTCAACCTCGTGTCATCCAATTATTGATTTTATTTGGTGTACCTTTTCTCAGTTTTTCCCATTCGTTGCCACAGTACTTCCCAATTATTTGCAATCATTAACCAGACCGACACATTCAATGCTTGTTATACAGGGGACGGATGTGGACCAGAGGCCGCAGTTAATGGCAAAACAAAGACCATTCTCTATGACAATGACTGCACACACACGCAATTGAGAACTGGAATCAATTCTGTTTACTGGTATCTGAACTTTGCCACGCCCCAGAAGACTCATACCATTCGAATCTATCATCGAGCTAGCACTATGATTCGGGTAAAGAATGCCACTCTAAGGGCTTTCTCTGACAGTGGCGGCGTAGTGTTCCAGTATAATGACATATCATACCCAAATATTTCTGTGAACACTATTGTAGTCACCACACAAGCGACAATGGCACACATTAAGATTTACTTCTCACCGACTATTTCATAGGCCGACAGTGCACTGACGGTGTGTGAGAGGCAAACATTTACAGACACCTATTGTCTGGACGGGCATTCTTGGTCGTTTTGTGCAGTGTGTAGTGGGTGTTGCAAAGGCTGCAACGTCATCATCGGTACGTGTCACGGCAACTGTTCACATGGGATCTATGGACATGACTGTTCCGGGTCTTGTCTCAGTGTCTGTCCTTTAGGAGGAAAAATCTGGAAAATGCCTACAATGTAAACATATCCTGGCTACACCTGTAATGACATTTGTCCCGATGGTAATTTTGGGCTACAGTGCAAACAGACGTGTTCTGATGGCTGTGACATCATATGTGACCCGGAAAGTACAGACTGTTCGTGCAAGGAAACGTACTACGGGTCAGACTGCACTCTCAAATGTCCGGACAACTGTTTCAACGACACCTGTGAACAGCCAACCGGGAACTGTACCTGCAAGGGAACGTTCTACGGGTCAGACTGCACTCTCAAATCTCCGGACAACTGTTTGAACGAAAACTGTGAACAGTTAATCGGGGCCTGCGTCTCGTATGTCGATGATTCCACGTTAAGAAGAGTCTGCCGACTACAACAAACCCAAGCATATGGATACCTTAATGTGTTCTGTGCTAGACATGGTTCATTCTTGGTGTTTTTCCGTGAAGCCATGGCTCATATCTTGATGTGTTTCTGTGCTAGCCATGGCTCATATCTTAACGTGTGTGTGTGTGTGTGTGTGTGTGTGTGTTTGTGTGCTGGCCATGTGGTCATATCTTGGTGTGTCCGTGTTAATCATGTCTCATATCTTTATGTGTGTCTGTGTTAGTCATGTGTCATATCTTTGTGTGTGCATGTCTGGGTTAGTGATACCTCATATCTTTGTGTGCATGTTTATGTTAGTCTGTTTATGTCACATCTCATATTCTTGTGTGTTGGCTATGTTAGTCACATCTCATATCTTTGTGTGTGCATGTCTATGTCAGTCATATCTCATATCTTTATGTGCATGTGTATGTTAGTTATGTGTCATATATCTTGATGTGTGTCAGAGTTAGTCATGCCTCGTATCGCTGTGTGCATGTCTGTTTTGGTCACATCTCATATCTTGATATGTGTCAGTGTTAGTCATGCATCGTATCGCTGTGTGCTGGTCTGTGTTGGTCACATCTCATATCTTGATGTGTGTCAGTGTTAGTCATGCCTCGTATCGCTGTGTGCTTGTCTGTTTTAGTCACATCTAATATCTTTGTGTGTGCATGTCTGTGTTGGTCACCTCTAGTGACTTGGGCAGATGGTGCTCGTAAACCTGGGAGGGCCGACCATCTAAGGGCAGAATCCCCCCATAGAAATCATCTGCTGCCTTGCAGGAAGATTGGGGACAATCAAGGGCTAAGGAGAGCAGACCTGAATAAAATGCTGGCTGAAATCGGATGCACTGGGCCACTGGCGTAGAACACAGTGCAACGTTTTAACAGGTGTTCAATCAGAGTGGATCTGGCAGACTCTAATTGTGATGTTCTGTCTATGGGGGCGATCAAACACTTAACCTGACAGCTGACTTCATGTGAGGGTCTGGAATCCTACTCTGATTGAGTACTGATCGCAGAGAGAGAGAGAGAGAGAGAGAGAGAGAGAGAGAGAGATTTTGCAATCATTTACGT
Source organism: Megaustenia siamemsis (assembly GCA_032433765.1). Classification (NCBI taxonomy): domain Eukaryota; kingdom Metazoa; phylum Mollusca; class Gastropoda; order Stylommatophora; family Ariophantidae; genus Megaustenia; species Megaustenia siamemsis. The sequence continues at coordinate 10,768,394 of JAVIAB010000050.1, forward strand.
TTCAGCATTTTGTTATATTTTCTGTTTATTCCGTATATGATCATCATTCGTAGTGCACGGAGAACAAAAATAAAAAAGGGCACAGCAACTTACGAGGCTACTTTGATTCAAAAATAAGAAGACAAAAGGCGCAGGAGAAAGTAGACGAGGCCAGGCACCACGAATACATATTGTTCGTTCTGTGACCGGGTTCGTCTATCCAATATTGACAGATTCAGGCACGAGAGAAGCGGTCAGCATCCAGCATAAGACACTAAAATTTTAACCAAACTACACACTTATATATGGAATGGCAAATCATTTCGGGGGAAGAGGTATGTTTACAACACTCGGGAAAAAAATCGCGAATAATCAACAACAGGAAAAAGCAAAGAACAATAGATGGTTCGAAGCTAGATCGAACCTATACCCCTCGGCACAGCGCCTTGCCACGAGAACCATACGTTAGAGCATACGGCAAACTCAGCTACCTATCCTATGATTCTATCTATATATCGTCATTTCGAGCCGAAGACGGCACATACGGCAGAACCACAATCTCAAAAACAGAAACCTTGCGTGCCAAAGTGGCACATCCTATGATGGGGTTAAGGCAAAGAAATGCATAAAAATGCGACCCTGCAGTAAAGCTGAATATGAGGAAAAATTTAAAAATACAAAAAAAATGGTATGTTAGAAGCTTTACGTGATAAGTGGACGATACAGACTAAACGACGTTTCGGCCCAATAGGCCTTCAGCAGGAACAAACAAGAAAAAAAGCACACAAAACTAATAACGTTTCCTTTGAATGTTTCGTTATTAGTTTTGTGTGTGTGTTTTTCTTGTTTGTTCCTGCTGAAGGCCTATTGGGCCGAAACGTCGTTTAGTCTGTGTCGTCCACTTATCACGTAAAGATTCTAACATACCATTTTTTGTATTTAAAAATTTTCCTCACATCCTATGATGGCTTGCTACCAATTGTCTGTCAAAACGCCAAAGGCCATTCAGATAATCATTTCCGTTTTTTTCATTTGGCTTTCATTTTCTCTTCAAAATTGCCACCTGGCAGTTCCGCTTTCTCGACAAGGAAGAGGCCATGGCGGGCGACTTTAAGATGTCAACAATGGCAACATTCAGAGCCAAGCAATTTTCCCACGATATTTTCTTTGATGGAGCTCTGCTGTCTAATACAAGAGCGTCTCTGGTTGTAGAGCTAATTAAGTATTTTTTATATGAGCGCCAACAGATTCCACTACCAGTGGATGAGATGCGGGATCAAGTTGTAGTTGTGCACGACGAGGGAAATTTGTTGAAGGATCAGAAAGTAATGAAAGTTGAAAAAGTCAACAATTCAGTTTCCACTTTAGGACCTAACACGTGTTCTTCATTTGTCTGTGACATAAATAGAATGCAACCGACATCGCAGTCATTTGGTATGTTCAAGTCAGGTACTCATTCTGATGCTCGCAGTCGTTTGACTGATGTCACTAATGTTGATATATATCACAATCGGTCCAGTGGTCACGTACTAGCTGCGGGCAGTATCTTGGACAAAGAAGTGGTAAGTCAGTCACCAAGAAATTAACCAAAATTAAATAAATTGAGTGTTGAGTAGCTCGTTACAATTTTACATTTAAATAAGATATTTGAATGTTCAGATTGTTAATCGCAAATTAATTCACTATTCACTGCGCAAGCATAGTTTAAATTGGAGCTGCTATTATTGTATTGATAGATAAATAGTCATAGTCAAAAGTGATGTGAATTAAAGAGAATCATCAATCAAATGTTGTTTATATAAATAATAATTATTATATTATTAATAGCTGGGTCACAAAACTTAAATTATTGAATGAGACTGAGTACTGAGGTGGTTGTGACGTGTGATGCCGATTGAAGTGAATGCCATTTTTATTGATTTTAATTTTATTAAAATACAAAAAAAAAAAAAATAACTAATTACATACAAATAACAATTTTAGAATAATTTGTGTGTGTAATTTGAAATAATATAACAGCCAAATTAAACAACCATTGATAAATATACCCCAATGATGACAATATTATTATGTTATATTGTCTGTACATTAGTTATTTATCTGAACTAAGTTGTTTAAAACCAGAGAACTACTTACTTTTATTTAGTCAGATAGTTTATGTTTTTTTAAGCAGAAAAACATGGAGACTTTGACTTTGAGAATTACCAGACCTTCAATTTTATATAAAATAGTAACATAACTACAAGATTACTTTTATAAGAACTTGTAAGTGACTTCCATGTAATACAGGTCCCAGGTCATTCCATATGTCACTATGTCCAGCAGGAATAATTACTAATTACATATTCTCAAAACACTTGTTGAAGTACCAGTAGACTAAAAAAGGATAATTATTGGCACTGGAGAATAAAGAGTGACAGCACGTAGCACAGTTGGTTGATAGGCAAATGTTAATATTAAACTTCACACTTTTAACAATTTTATGTATTATAAGGTATTATGGGAAGTGGATATCTGACTGGATTGACTTTGGATTATCGGAGAAAGCTGGATTATCGTAAACCAGTCAAGGGGTGTGAGTTGGGTCCTCACTAGAATCAAAATAACTTTTTTTCTACAAGAAATAAGTGAGTTGAGATAAAAACGTGTCCATGACTATTGATTTAGCAACTGCATTGTGGACTTTATTCTCCCACAGCCACAAAACATACCATCTGACCTGAGAGAATAGCAAAAATGTGATACAGATAGTTTTATATTTGTATACTCACTAGATAATTTATAAATGAACCTTATTATTGCTTATTTTCAATTGAATCGTGTGTTACCGGGGGCTCATTATGAAGGAGGTAAAGAATAGTGATACTGTGACCTTCCAGTCACGTTGTAAGAGGCGACTAAGGAGGTTTATCGATGGCTTGACAAGCTGTCATTGCAAAAAGTATTGTTATGGAAACAGTGCCATAGATTTTAGAGCAGTGATCTCTGCAATATGTGCCATTTTGGCACACAAGGTTTCTGTTTTTGAGATTGTGGTTCTGCCCTATGTGCCTTCTTTGGCTCAAAAGGAGAATAGATAGATAGATACGATACACACTAGATAATTTATAAATGAACCTTTATATTGCTTATTTCAATTGAAACATTAAATAAATTTTATGCCTCGTTATGTCTTCTAAGTCAAAAGGACCATGCTCCAAAATATTTAAAGACCGGAAGACAAAGTACTCGTCGCTGACCTCTCAAAGTTGTTTGACAGCTTGCAAAATGCCTTTGAATCTTGTCCAGAAATAGAACAGGTAAACATTTAATCTCTATTTTTCCCATAAATTTTAGAATGTTTGTTTCTTATAATTTGTTACCATATGCTGTCTTATTTTGTGTGTTTTTACATAATGTTACGTCTGTCTGGCCACGTTTTAGATTTCTGTTTTTCTGAATTTTAAAAATTATTTTGTTTGTTTGTCTGTCCAAGTTGAAGACTTTAGAATTGAAATGCTGGTTTGCTATTAGTCTGGTCTGTTTCAAGCATATCCTTCATGGCATCTGCATTCTGAAACAGTAATCCTGTAATTTGAAACAAAATACAATTCACTTTATGTTCCTTTGTCTTTTAAACAAAAGTAACAATTCACTCTTATATGTTCTTTTACCCTGTTATTTTAAACAAAAGTAACAATTCACTCTTATATGTTCTTTTACCCTGTTATTTTAAACAAAAGTAACAATTCACTGTTATTATACCAGACATTCACTAGGCACAGCCACCAGCACAGGCTTGTTTCTTGAATGGGTCGGGGTCGCCTTGCAAAGTGTATCGTCTTGAAAGGTCTCGCCCTATGTCACGGAATTGCCTGTGACAGATCAGATCTTGATGCTCGATTGTCTGGACACTGCAATTGTACTGCACTGCCCTGTATCACCTTGCTTGTTGACACCTTCATGTACTGATACACTTCAGTCAGCGTTTGGCTTGACTCCTGCAGGACCCTTCTAGTGACCAGACACACTTGTCTGTTGTGATTGTATAACCTTGTACTTCGCGATGTTTTATTAAGACCGTCACTGCTTCGCCGGGCCCATGCTTGGTGGCCCCCCCCCCTCCCCCAGCTTTTGTTCTTTGCTAGGCACAGACATATACAGACTGCATTGAGTAAGTAGTCAGTGGAACACCATTTAAAAAAGTACACAATCAAGGTTTATTTATGGAATATCACCCTCGTACAACATTGTACACTTCCAACCACAGTATATTTGGCAGCTGCACTTCTCACAATACTTGTGAACAATGAGGTGTAACGCATACACTCACCTTGTTTTTCTGCACTAATGTCAATGTGACCCCCTCACGTGGTTGGGCTAGTTCCACCCGCACACCCTACGCCAACTTGTCTTGGCTTTTAACCAAGGGCCGCATTGGTACCACTGCCCCTCCATAAATTATACACTCCAGCACCGGCTTGTAGTTGCATCAACTCACTGGACAGCTTCATCATGACACGGTGCAGGGTTGCAGTAATTCCTTCAGGCCACCATGCAATTTGGTGACATCCTGTTGGAGCCGACTCAACTCGGTCGGACTCTCTTGAAAAACACTACGCGGGATCTTCCCGCTAGCTATTGGCAACTAGTCTTGCCTGATGAATTTCACAATGTCATCTGTTCGTGCCTATAATAGCACACACGTTATTGAGCACTAAATTGGCGACAGCTGTCTCGCTTACTTTCACCTGAATTGTTCGTTGCTTATGAGTTTCACAACTACCTTATAATAGCACACACATTATTGAGCATTAAATCTGTGAGAGCTGTCTCACTCACTGTCACATAAAATTGTTCGTTTGCTTATGAGTTTCACAACTACCATTATAATAGCACACACATTATTGAGCATTAAATCTGTGAGAGCTGTCTCACTCACTGTCACATAAATTGTTCGTTGCTTATGAGTTTCACAACTACCTTATAATAGCACACACATTATTGAGCATTAAATCTGTGAGAGCTGTCTCACTCACTGTCACATAAATTGTTCGTTGCTTATGAGTTTCACAACTACCTTATAATAGCACACACATTATTGAGCATTAAATCTGTGAGAGCTGTCTCACTCACTGTCACATAAATTGTTCGTTGCTTATGAGTTTTACAACTACCTTATAATAGCACACACATTATTGAGCATTAAATCTGCGAGAGCTGTCTCACTCACTGTCACATAAATTGTTCGTTGCTTATGAGTTTCACAACTACCTTATAATAGCACACACATTATTGAGCATTAAATCTGTGAGAGCTGTCTCACTCACTGTCACATAAATTGTTCGTTGCTTATGAGTTTCACAACTACCTTATAATAGCACACACATTATTGACACATTATTGAATCGGTGAGAGCTGTCTCACTCACTGTCACATAAATTGTTCGTTGCTTATGAGTTTCACAACTACCTTATAATAGCACACACATTATTGAGCATTAAATCGGTGAGAGCTGTCTCACTCACTGTCACATAAATTGTTCGTTGCTTATGAGTTTCACAACTACCTTACAATAGCACACTCATTGTTGAGCATTAAATCTGCGAGAGCTGTCTCACTCACTGTCACATAAATTGTTCGTTGCTTATGAGTTTCACAACTACCTCTACTGGCCTCTATACTGGTAACACAAGGTTACTTAACATTGACCCATATGCCAGATCCGTTCCGCTCAACTGCCAAGCAAAAATTAACTCTACCACACTGTTTTGTGTAACAAACCTGGCTACAACTCACAGTATCGGTTGCCAAAAGCCACCGTCAGCCTTGAGTGCTCATCCCATCTAGACTGACCTTCTAACTTATCGTTTTCCTAACTTCCTCCCTTCCAACCAATAATATCCCTGTTTACATTCTTCCTTCTCTCTTTCCACGTGAAACTCAATATTTCTATTTGAGTGAACTCTTCTCACTTTCCCGACTTCTATCACACACTCCCATATTGTCATACACTTTGTAATCACTGCCACATTATGTTCATTTACCCTGTTATTTTAAACAAAAGTAACAATTCACTCTTATATGTTCATTTACCCTGTTATTTTAAACAAAAGTAACAATTCACTCTTATATGTTCTTTTACCCTGTTATTTTAAACAAAAGTAACAATTCACTCTTATATGTTCTTTTACCCTTTCATTTTAAACAAAGTAACAATTCACTCTTATATGTTCTTTTACCCTTTCATTTAAACAAAAGTAACAATTCACTCTTATATGTTCTTTTACCCTTCATTTTAAACAAAAGTAACAATTCACTCTTATATGTTCTTTTACCCTTTCATTTTAAACAAAAGTAACAATTCACTCTTATGTTCTTTCTTGACAGGTAGCTGTTATTCTTGGAGGAACGGTTATGAGCCCAAAAGAATCTTATTTGATTACCTTCCCTCCCCCTTCTCCAGAGGCTGACTGTATCCCACTGCTGGCCTGCAAGCGAACACTCTTTCAACAGGTCATGTAGTGTTTGAATATTTTGTAATGCAGAATTTTAGAATAAACTGTTTTGTCCTTGCACATAAACCCTCTGAGGACAAATTAATGTAGCAAAATAGCAAACTAAATCTGCTTGTTCAACTCGAAATGTCAACTCTATTAATGAATTGTTTGTGGGCTTGCTTTCTGTTCAGAAGGGTCCTTGTTCACTTCCTTGATATAAATTTTTGTGAGCCGACAAGGCTCCTGGGGTTCATCCATCCTCTAGAAATGGGTACCAGCTTATTTCTTGGAAGTAAAGGTAGCATGGCATGATACTCATCTCTCAAAAATGTGTTGTGTCATAGTGTGAATTTCTTCTGCAGCGTACACTTCTAGACGTCAGTATTAATAAGTTTGAAAAAAGCACTTGTCAGCTCAAGGCTGGTGACATCTCCATACAGATTGTCTTAGTGTTACTGGAGATGGCCACTCAGCTAGATGTCAGTATTAATAAGTTTGAAATTAGCATTTGTTAGCTCAAGGCTGGTGACATCTCCATACAGATTGTCTCAGTTTGATATCAGTGATGGCCACAAATGCCTTCTCTGTTACTTACTGTTGGTGTTTGGTCAATCGCTCTTGCCCTTTCTCTTTGTGCCTTGACTCCACAACACATAGGGAGGTGACCATTAATAGCATTGGTTGGACCCTTTCGAAGCAGGGGGCCTGACACTCTTACTGCCTGCTGGAACTTCAGTGAAAGTGTGCCACATCGCTTTTTTCTAGACTGCAACATTTTCATGGTGAGAATTACATTGCACTGTAATGACCACAACAAAATGTCAGATTTGGAAGAATTTGTGCTATAATGCATACATTTTTACGATATCATAATTTAGGTTAGGCATTTACATTTCAATTACTTATTGTTCATTTATTGACATTAATAATTTTAGTTATTAATTATTATATTGATTATAATGGATTTGTGTGTTCTGTTACAGATCATTAGCGAGGACATCCTTGGAACAATGAGAACAAATATATCACCAACAAATATGATGGTTCTTGTTTCTGCACCTCGCTCTTGCCCACTGAAGGGATTTCTACCCAAGCAGTGTCTGCGAGCACCCAAAACTGGAGATATCATTTCTTTGAACTTTCACTGCAATTATCTCCTACCAGTCTGCTATGATTTAACGATTGTCGACGAAGATTTAGAGCTTTCTGGGATTGTACCTTTTGACATTCACAGAAGAAAAGCGATTCTGTTAGAAAAAAGTGCATTAGTTGATGTCTCTAAATTAAATGAAAGTGGAGCTAATAGGATGAAAGAATTTGTTGAACATAATCAAAGCAGTGACTTTGAACATCATGTACGACTGGAGTTTAGTAAATTAAAGTTATCATCGGGTGATTCTCATGTTACTACACCTGGGATTAGCCATACTGACCGGAGCCTTAACCTGAAGCAGTGTTTGGTATCTTCAACTCCTGTTCTTGAAAGTGACAGTTCTACAGCAAAGGCTGAGACAAGTCAGCTTCATGATTATATCTGGTATCAAAGTCCAGTTGTCATCAAAGGTTACCGAATCAAGGATCACACTCAAAACCATCCTACCTTTTCTTGATTTTAACCAATAGCTGATAATTTATTACCTCTAAAACGTGTATTTCACTTTAGTTAAGTAATGCTTTTGTATACTGTAGACTCTTGATTATTCAGAATGAATGGGAAATCCTGGTTAAACCATTATACATACTCAACTAGGAGTACAGTATTTAACAAGTTGGCACTTAAATTATTACTGCTTGAAATAAGACCTTCACTTTTTCTGCTTCATTTTTTTAATATCTTTTTGCCGAATGGTGCCGTGTAGATTTCTCAGAATTAATTTTTTCCGCTCAGTTACTGTCTTTTTGGTGTTCTAAGTAATCAAGATGAGTTCATAGATTTGTTTCTGATAAATTTATTTTAAAAATCAAGGAATTTACTTTTTAATCTTTATGTTTTTTGATGAATGTCTCCTGGATAATCTGTTCCCGGATAATCAAGGGTCTTCTTCTTTTCTCTTTTCACTGATACCTAAAAGGTGTTGTGGTTTATATCATTTGTCGTTCTTGTGCTGCTCGAATTGTCTGAATTAGTGATTTTCCTTTGTTGTTACATGTCTCTGTCACTGCATCTATCCATCTTCTTCTGGGTCTTCCTCTTGGTCTTTTTCCATGCATTCTCGAGAACGCCTTGATGGTGATTGGTAAGGATTCATTCTGACCAGGTGGCCAAACCATTTAAGTTGTTATTGTTCTATATATTCTTGGCAGGGTTTGTTCCTACCATTTTTCTTATGGTTTCATTTGGTATTCTATCTCTTCTGTGTTGTTTTTTAATTTTCTCAAGCATCGCATCTCACATGTATTGATCTTTCTTAAATGTGATTTAGAAAGGGTCCATGTTTGACTTTCATAGCACAAAGTTGGTATGAAGATGCTATTTATCATTTGTTGTTTAGCTGGCATAGAAATGTTTGGATGTCTACTGTAATCTAATCAAGGGTCTACTGTATATAAATTACTTGTATTTATTTAGTCTAGAAAAATGTGATGTTAGTCTTTATTTTTTTTTAAAATAATAAAAAAAAAAAAATTTTAAGTACCCGTCATGTCTTACTGCGAGTGGGTAATATGTTAATCTTTTCAACTACCTGTGGAGCAGAGGTCTTCAGCAAACACTTTCCAATCTGTCCTCTTTCTTGCCACTCTTTTAATATTGACCCATGTCTTCCCCGTCCACTTCATCTCTGCTTCTACTTGTCTCCTTCAAGTATATTTGGCCTTCCCCTTTGTCTCATCTTCTTAGAGTTCAAAAAGGGGGCCTGTCATGTAAAACTCCCAGTTGGCCCCTACTCTGTGTGTGACCTGTCTACTGGCATCTGTCGGTACTTTCTCATAGTTTTAAGTTTCTAATTTTGTTCTGTCATTTCCATCCTTTTATTCTGTGCAAGCATCCATTTATAAAGGGCTGTATCATCATAGATTGTTGTTTTTGTTGAATATGCTATTAGTATGATTTATTCATTACGATTGAGCACATTTATGATTGGTAAAGTTAGTAACACACCAGGACCCATACTCTCCCCCCCCCCCCCCTCCCCGAGAAAATCATTATTCAGGGGCTTGATTCTTCTTCTGCGATCATGGCTCATTTGAACTATAGTCCGTTCTAGCGAAAGATAGGCTTTATGTTAACACACTAACTAAAAATTAGTACTCTGAAGTCGATAGTAAATCTGCCTGCATACGTAATGATGACTTACACGTTTTTAATGTTGTTCAGAAATTCATCACACTTGAATTAGCTTACGTGATAACCGTTTGTTATTTTGCTTTCAACTTTTGCTTAATATTTTGGAAATTATCTTTTATAATGCTTTTACCCACTGCAAATTGGTTATAACGCATTTTATGACATTTGCCGAGCCACAAAATAAAACATATTTAGGGTGTGTACTTATCTTGTAATTTTGATTTTATTCTTATAATTGTGTTGCCACACTGGCTAATCATGACTCTTAAGGCCTACCTGCACAAAGTATTGGGTGAGAGAGGTTTGCTTTGGGGACACATACAACACAATTTGTGGCTGCATTGGGAGAAATGACTGATTTTTTTTATAATTGGATAGGCATTCATCATCATGGCTGAGTATTGGCTCACATGTAAAGGTTTGATCAAATATATTCACAAGTCATTAAATTTGTTATCATGATTATAACAACAGTGTCGCGATGGTCCACCAATCTCGTAACTGGATTCTACTATCTTGAAAAGTGTTGAATGTTCTAGAACGGGGATGGCCAATTAAGTGCCCGCGGCGTCCTATTGTGGCCCACGGCGGATAAAAAATAAAATCAGGTTGCATTGAGCAAAATGTCCTGGGTAAAATTGATTTAAAATTTGTTACATTAACTTCTACCGTGGAGAAAGCTACTCAAATATTCCCTAGTAGACCTATGTTTAAAACTCGGAACACTCTAGTAGTTGGTTTAACGTCGACTTCCCGTCATTCCCGGCTCATCCTTTTTTTTCCTTTTGATCATCCTGCGACCGACTTAAACAAAGGAAGAAGCCAACGAATGGTTCTAGAGCCGACTCTCGGTTCGGTGAGTTCAAACAGTTTCCGCCAGGAAATACTGTCAGTCACCCACCTCCTCCACCCCAACACATTCACCTCACAATTATTTTACTTTAGTTTCTTTCTCTTCAAACCTCTTTTCATCAGTCAAAATTATATATCCGATCTGATCATTCTGATTTTGTCGAGTTACAGTGAACAGTTCCATTTTAACAGGAAACAGTGCTATTGTTGTAATCTGTGTTTTCATTTTTTGTTGCTTCGGTCGTGGTATAATATGAACAATAAACGTCAATTAAATGAAAAAAATCAGATTTTTTCATGAGAAATGGGAACATGATTTTTATTTATCAACAAGGATAGCAAACCGCAGTGCCTTGTGTGTTTGCAAGTGTTGTCTGTAAATAAAGAGTATAATCTTAAAGTTAAACGGCATTACACACAGCATCACGCCGCTAAATACACGGACTACATTTGTACGTTCTACACTTGTGTGCGATTTGAAGAAAAAGGTTAGCGCTCGGAAATCTGTTTTTACTACATTAGCGGGAATATCTAAACTGCATGGCATTTTTATGTGTTAAGGAAGTGTCATGTTGGACTTAATGTAATAAAGCGTTTACACAGTTTTTTTTTCCAAGAGAGACTTGTGAATGTAATTATTTACCCAAGGCGGTGTGTATATGGGTGACAGTCCAAAGACAGTGAAGGTGGACATGAAATAAGCTAAGCAGTACAAGCCCACACTAACAACGGAAAGCACGTGCGTGGACTGAACAGCTAGAGCTTATCGCGGAAATTCGAGTACAAGATAGTCCACGGCCAGCAATACAGGAAAGAGCGCCTACACGGACCACCTGTGTGTCAGCCATGAGGGACTAAACTATTACAAGAACACAAAAGAACAGTGTATGTTCTTTCACGGTGCCACAAGCAGTATATCAGTTATTCCATCCACCAAATGACCGAGGCGGTATTATCCAGCAGTCAGGACACTCCGGTTTCCAGTACCACCCGTGTACAAGGCGAGTTGTCATGGTAGCAAACAGAAACTCTATTAGTGAAAGCTCTTGTCCAGCATTGCAAGCCTTCTATGACAAGATATGTGTATGAAATAAGGCACCTCGCAACAGGAGGTAGCCTCTATTAATATGTTACAATAACCATGCACATAGCTGCCTTTCTTTGTTTTGGATCCTTCAATGAGATGTTTTAATTCGGATGATTCCACTAGCACGGGCGGTTGAGCAATTATGGATTTTAATTCATTTGCAGTGATACCAGGGCCTTCAACTAAACATAACCAGTCTGGTCAAGCAAGTAGGGCTGGAAGATTGAAGACAGCCTCTTTCTTTCTGGAGTTCATCTGACGACCACTAAAGAAATGAATTCCTCTGTCATCGTCTTTATACCCACATTAAATGGCTGTGATGTGGTTTATTTGGCTTTTGTTTTTGGCCAAACACACCTGACTTGAACTCAGCATTTTTGAATGCAGGGTTGCCTTCCTGCTTCGATCCCTATTCACTTGGTCACACTAGACGAAGTTAGCTTCGATCACTATTCACTTGGTCACACTAGACGGAGTTATTCTGTTTCTAGTGTCACCGTAAAGAGGTGGAGTGGAGTAGGCTCTGGATGTTTCTTATTCTCCAATTCTGGCACAAGCCATCAGCTATGAGTTGCTGGCAGTTTCCAGCCCTATTGCTGTCAGGCTCATTGCTTCTAACCTTGTACTCGAACGTACAAATTGTGTATGACTAAACTGCACATTTATTTGTCACTGTTACTTTAGTTGATTTACTCTTAACTTGTGTGATTAATCATGGAATATTTTGCTCCCAGGAAATGTTCACAATCTTTTTGTTGGGGGGCATGAACTACTAAGAGGCCGACCCAGAGGGACACTGCGAAGAAAATTATCAGAGAGGCAAGAGCAGCAGGAATCGGCTCCCTCAAAAGATAGAGTTGCTTGCACAAAACAGAGACAAATGTCGATTTGATAAAATATTTTTAGAAGGATGAAGACTGCTAGAATTAAAATTTAGGTAAGAGAAAGACTATCTGGGCATTTATGGGCCGGCTACGGCTTGAATGGTCAATAGATAGACAGATTAACTACTAAAGTATCATTCACACTTGAATATTGACTTAACTAAACATGCTACACTTTGTGTGTGATGTCACAAATTAGAACACTTCCTTTGTGTCAATATTAAGATTGAGTGGAATGTAATATGCTCAGAATATTTTAATTCGCAAATGATGTAAACTTTCCCTAATTTAGAACTTAAATGCATTGTGTGAAGTGGAGATTGGAGCTGATTTTATGGGATTTAGTTGGTAAATATGTTAGAAGTCAGTGTTGTGAGATCACAAACAGTTTATCTGTCTTGATATTTGAGTGCTTTGACATTGCTATGGGGTGAACACATGTCTTTGGCTCATAGACCCAGATGTTGATGTGGCAAGCTACAATGGTTTTTTTTGGTAGTTGGAGAATCTGGAGCTCGCTTGTCCATCCTGACAGAGGTTACATAGTGTATGTGGCCAAAGATATCACAACTACAATGATCCTCACCAAATTAGCCGGTCTGTGGTGCAAACTGTTTTGTGTTATCCTCATAAAGCAGTGATGTGCTGTCTTGCTTAGTTTTGGGTAACTGATCCTTATGCTCCACCCCCCCCCCCCCCCCCCCCCCCCACATCCTTCCATTTATATTTTATTGCTGTGTGCAATTGTGTCTTTTCTGTTTGCTTCTTATCACATTGTATTGCACTGCCTTTAGTTTTAATTTACTTCCTGCAGTGGGGCAGTTGTTTGTAACCATTGGTGTCTCTCTTCAAGTTTAAGGACATGTCTTGTATCAGAATACCATGAGAGACATTAGTTAGCGAGGATCATGTAAGTCTTAGGATGTCAACAGATTTTGTAATAAGTCTACTAGTAATACATTTTGACTGTAAAGTCTTCATGGGTAGACAAAAACAGTAGCAGACACACACATAACATGGTCAGACAATAAGATCGCCAAATCATGAACAGTCCATATTAGCATGAGTCCCATCTTTTATATAACTGAACACTTTATTCGCTCATGTACAACTTTTAAAGCTACAAATATTGCAACCATTTATACATTGATAGTCTATATGCTATTTATTCAGCTTTGTACTCGTGTAAGAGCATTTTGGAACATTATGCATATTTATATTTTAGTGTACAATAGTCTCTCGCTTTGTTCAATGGTTCAGGAAGCAGGTTGAACAATACAGAATATATAACTCCACATTGGTCTGTAAATCACTGTATGGTTAAGTAACCATAGACTTTATCCAATTTGGTGACTACCATCAAACTCTCAAGGTGTAAAGTGCTTTCCACAGTTGATAAATGTGGACACATTATAATAATTGGCGTTAATATTTTAGCAAAGCTGACACATTTACTTGACAGTAGTTCTAGGGCCAAGAGAGATTGGATGTACCGTGTGTCGATGAAGACATAACACATTTCATTCACTTTGTTGTATTCACATAACATGCTGTAAAATATTTATTTTGTATGTATTTACTTATGAAGCAAGGGACTATGTAGCATATATATATATATTCCAATAAATAAAAATAAGATATTTTTATCATTAAGTCTTAACTGTGTTTAAATATCACACTAAAATGTGTTGCACGTGTTGAGTTATTTCATCATCTTTTTGCATCACTCCTCCAGATTTTCTTATTTTCCTTGCCTGGCAACTACTCATCTTCCATTTTATAAGAATATTAAGGTGATGCATTGTACCTTGTTTTGACACGAAGCTGCAATATTTCGGTGCAACAGCATTTTGAGTATGCAGTCATGCATGAAAAATATACTAACATCAAAACAACTCCAGGGCTAAATCTAAGAATAGCAAAATCTTCTCAACATTCCTGTATTGCAGAAACATGGACATTAGGCAAGAAAACCGAATAGAAATTGAAGCCTTTGAAATGTGGATTTATAGAAGAATTGGATGGAAAGAAAAGAAAACAAATGATGAAGTCATACAACTAACATTTAAAAGGGAACTACTAAACACATTCAAACTTGACAAGTGAAATTTTTTGAGCATGTTAACGCACAACATACTACTGAAAGTAATTGTGAAAGGGAAAATTTAGGTAAAAGAGCACACCAAAACAACATGTAAAGATGGACAAGTCAGCCTATGACAACCTGCGCCATCAAAGCAAGAGACAGAGCGAATGGCGCTCCATGGTAGCAAACCTTCGATGCGGAGACGGCACTCGATGATCATGATTTTTAAGTACATGCTTGCCTTCTGTCTTTAAAATCCTTTTTGCTTGGCCAGCCTGGTTAGGTTTCTTATTCACCCATTCTGTGGCTGTGGATGCGTTACGTCACAAGTTTACAGCACAACTGTGGTGATATCTCCGCCGTTTGGCCCAACACACCTACCTCCTGCATGTCTAGATTTGCCTAACTACTTTGCCTTGGTGGCAGCCACTTTTGTTTTAGATTCATCTTTTCTGCTTTACACAGCCTAGTGTTTCTCTAACATGCACACTGGGCCTCCTGTTTTTAAAGTGAACAATTCTCACTGCCTATGGTTGGGTCTGAACCCAGGACCCCCTGTACAGAAGTTGATATTTTGTCTCTAGACCACCCAGTCCCGTCTTGTTAGTCTGTTTCGAGTGCCACATTGAGAGGGGGGGGGGGGTGGTTAGAGCAGGATCTTGATTAGTTTGGCTCATTGTTCAAACTATCAGCTATGAGTTGCCAACTACTTTCAAGCCAGATTCTTTTATGAAGTTTGTGTATTAAGATTTCACTTCCACAAGTTTATCTGGTAATGAAAATGAACCATTTTTCTCTCAATCCTGGTTGCAAGAGACAGTCTTGGGGGCTGTTTATCTTCGAGCATGCAGTGGCACAAGCTGATGGTGCCTAGCTTTGTATACAGGTTGGTCTCATTTCTTTGTGGTAGAAGTGAGTCTCACCACATGTCCCTTTTCTGAGCAAAACTTTGCCTGCTGTTGTCTATTTTTGTTGTTGTTATGTATTCTGAAGTCTGGGGGGCTTACGCCCCAAACACAGCAGCCTAGTTCCACAAGAGAAAAGATACCACACAGCTTTGGCAGAAGGTCAACAAAAAAAACATGATGAATAACCATCGAGATAGAAAGTTATGGAGAAACATGATCACCTACGCCAGCAGACATGGTACTTGATGATGATGATAGTCTGTTTTAATTTTGCCTTGCTTCTATGTGTTCTTTCATGGCATGAATGCTTCGTCTGTCTGCGACAATCTGGCTTAATTTCTGCTTTGGGCGTTCTCATCCTTGACCCTATGAATACCTCCTTATTCGCATTGCCCCCTTCCGGCAGTTTTATTTATTCATCGCATCTCTTCTGTTTAGTCTAATTTGTACCAGTTTATCCTTGAGACAAATAATCATCATCATTGAGTGCCGTCTCCGCATCGAAGTTGGCTACCATGGAGCGCCATTCCACTCTGTCTCTTGCTTTGATTGTGCAGATTGTCATAGGCTGACTTGTCCATCTTTTGATGTTACTCGTCCATGATAGTCTTGGTCTGCCTCTTTTACCTTGTATTTTCCCTTCCAATATCATTTTTATTAGACTATTGTGTCTTTTAACATGACACAAAAATTTCATTTGTCTTGCTCTAATTGTGTTTAGTAGTTCTTTTTCATTTTTAGTTGTTTTAAAACTTCCTCGTTTGTTTTCTTTTCTTTCCATCCAATTCTACCTATTCTTCTATAAATCCACATTCAAAGGCTTCAATTTTCTGTTCTGTTTTCTGGTATAATGCCATGTTTCTGCACCATACAGGAATATTGAGAAGATGTAACATTTTGCTATTCTTAGTTTCAACCCTGTTGTTATTTGCTTTGATGTTAGTGTATTTTTCATGGCATTGAAATTACTTTTTGCCATACCTATTCTTTTATTTATTTCAGTTGTACATTTTCCATCACTTGTTATAGTATGTCCAAGGTAGTTGTAGTTCTGAACTGTCACTAGGTCTATTCCTTCAATTTTGATATCCATTTGTGGGTTTTGGGTATTTTCTTTGTTTATGATCATAGTTTTAGTCCTTTTGATATTCATATCTAGTCCATATTTTTTGCTTGTCATGTTTATTTCATTAAGTAATTGTAGATCTTTAGGATTTTCTGCTAGTAGACAGTATCATCAGCTTATCTTAGGTTATTGATTATCTTTCCATTAATGTTTAGGCCTGGCATCTCTGTGATGTTTTTAAAGATTTGCTCAGTGTATAGATTAAACACGCTTGATGCTAGGATGCATCCTTGTCTTACTCTACTTTTTATATCAATGGGCGTAGAGTTCTCTTTGTTATATTGTATGATTGCTGTTTCCTTCCAGTATACATAACATATTAGTCGTATGTCTATGTCATCTTAATGCATATTCTATCAACAGCTTTGGAATAACCTCAATCCCACGTACTAGTGTGCGAATATATGATTGTCTGGTTGTTGGATGATACGGGTCACACATCCCAGAATAAGGGAGACGTCTGTGTGCTGTTGTCTTTACTGGCGCTCCTGTATTTAAATCCTTTGGTCGTGGGATATAATGCCTTATTGACCTCCTAACTACATAGACAATATATATATATAACATCTTTCATAGACTAATCATACACATGTAACTATTGTTATGTACTGTGATGTATTGATTTTCTCTCTCTCTCTGCGATCAGGACTCAGTCAGAGTAGGATTCCAGACGCCCACATGAAGTCAACTGTCAGGTTAAGTGTGTTGATCGCCCCCACAGACAGAACGTCACAATTAGAGTCTGCCAGATCCACTCTGACTGAACACCCGTTAATACGTTGCACTGTGTTCTGCCCCAGTGGCCCAGTGCATCCGATTTCAGCCAGCATTTTTTCAGGTTTGCTTTCCTTAGCCTTTGATTGTCCCCAATCTTTCTGCAAGGCAGCAGATTGTCTTTTCTGTAGGGGGATTCTGCCCTCCCAGGTTTACGAGCACCATCTGCCCGAGTCACTAGAGGTGACTAACACAGACATGCACACACAAAGATATGAGATGTGAATAACACAGACATGTACACAGCGATACGAGACATGACTAACACCGACACACATCAAGATATATGACACATACCTAACATAGACATACACACAAAGATATAAGATATGACTAACATAGGCATGCACACACAAAGATATGAGATGTGACTTACATAGCCATGCACACGCAAGAATATGAGATGTGATAAACACAGACATGCACACACAAAGATATAAGATATGACTAACACAGATACACACTAAGTTATGAGATATTACTAAACTCAGACGCACATAAAGATAAGAGACATGATTAACACGGACACACCAAGATATGAGATATGACACACACCTAGATATGAGCCATGGCTAGCACACACACACAAGCTAAGATTTTAGCCATGGCCAGCACAGAAACACACCAAGATATGAGCCATGACTAGCACAGAAAACATTAAGATATGAGTTATGTCTCCACGGAAAAACACCAAGAAATGAGCCAAGTCTAGCACATAAAACCATTGAGGTATCCATATGCTTGGGTTAGTCTGCAGACTCTTCTTAACATGTGAATCATCGACATACGAGACGCAGGCTTCGATTAACTGTCCACAGGTTTCGTTCAAACAGTTGTCCGGAGATTTGAGAGTGCAGTCTGACCCGTAGAACGTTCCCTTGCATGCACAGTTCCCGGTTGACTGTTCACGTGTGTCTTTGAAACAGTTGTCTGGACATTTGAGAGTGCAGTCTGGCCCATAGTACGTTTCCTTGCACGTACAGTCTGCACTTTCCGGGTCACATATGATATCACAGACATCAGAACACGTCTGTTCGCACTGTAGCCCAAAATTACCACCGGGACAAGCGTCATTACAGGTATAGCCAGGATGTTTACATTGTAGGCATTTTTTTCGGATTTTTCCCACATAAAGGACAGACACTGAGACAAGATTTGGAGCAATCGTGTCCATAGATCCCATGTGAGCATTTGCCGTGACACGTACCGATGATGAAGTCGCAGCTTTTGCTACACCTACTACACACTGCACAAAACGACCAAGAATACCCGTCCAGACAATAGGTGTCTGTAAATGTTTGCGCCTCACACACCGTCAGTTCACTGCCGGCCTGCGAAATGGTCGGTGAGAACTCAAATCTTAATGTGTGTCATTGGCGTTTGTGTGGTGACAACTATAGTGTTCATAGAAACATTAGGGTATGATATATCATTATAGTGGAACACTACGCCGCCACTGTCAGAGAAAGCCTTTAGAGTGGCATTCTTTACCCGAATCATAGTGCTAGATCGATGATAGAATCGAATGGTGTGAATCTTCTGGGGCGTGGCAAAGTTCAGATACCAGTAAACAGAACTGTTTCCAATTCTCAGTTTTGTGTGTGTGCAATCATTGTCATAGAGATTGGTCCTTGCTTTGCCATTAATGGCGGCCTCTGGTCCACATCCGTCTCCTGTATAACAAGCATTAAATGTGTCGGTCTGGTTTGTGTTCTGTTTGAGAGCCAAATTCCTACCCCCGCCTATGTGGATGGAGCAGATATTTGCAACTATCGCCTCTGCAATCCATAATTTGTTGATCAGACCAGCCCCAGAGCAAAAGACATCAATCTCGTTCTGTCTAACTACAAACCTTGAATCATTGCTACACGAGGCAGAACCATTTAGTTTTTCCGCGAAACTGTCCGGAACTGTTAAGTCATTTACATAAATCCTAAACCAGGAGAACAGCACAGATTGGTTGAGAGTTGCCTCAAATGATGTAGAATTTGTGTCCGAATTACATGTGGTGTCGTTGTAATCAAACAGGAAAGTAGGTTCAGAATTTTGGGCGTATTTGTACACGAGAACCAAGTACTGACACTGGGGTCCGAAATATTCGTGCTGACAACTGTCATTATTTGGGCAATCCCTGATATTGAAGATGACAAAAAAAAAAAGATTATTATAAATTTTAAAAAGTTAATTTTTAAAGCAGACATGAATATATTCATATTTTCATCAACAGTTCAACGGTAGAACATTTGGTTGCATTTAAGGTTGATATTATAGAACGAACCGTGTTTATAAATATTATGCAACATTTGAATATACATTCTACAAAGAATTGTTCTTTTTCTTTGCTGATAGTCAACTAATTAAAGTATTCCAACTTTCCTCTTCTGATGAGGTGCCCGAGAAATATTGAATGTTTCTTAGGATCTCGCTTTTTGTTTTGGCCTCTTTGAGAATTTCCTCTTTGGTCTTTTTAGCTGTCCGGGGAACTCAACATTTTTCTGAGAAATCTCATCTCTGTGGTCTCTCTTTTCATTTGTTTGTCTACTGTCCATGATTTACTTCAATGGGCCAGAACTGGCTCTATTAATAACAGTAACAATTAAAAAAAATACCGATGGTTAATTTCATTCATTCATTTCCTCTCGGACTGAAGACGGGACATAAAACGGAAGTCATAGTTCTCCATGATTGACGATTTGCTGCTAGTCCCGGGTTAAGCTTTCCCTAGTAGCTGTTCTGCATAGCGATTCTCTGGGTCTGCCTCGTAGTTAATGGCTCGATTAAATTCTTTTGTCCCCTTCTTCCTTATGTCCCCTTCTCTTTCTTCCTTATAGTCCCCTCCCCTTCTTCCTTATATTCCCCTTCAAATTCTTTCTTATATTCAGCCTCCCAATTCTTTCTTATATTCCCCTCCCAATTCTTCCTTATATTCCCCTCCCAATTCTTCTTTATATTCCACCCCTTTCTTCTTTATAGTTCCCTCCCCTTTCTTCCTTATAGTTCCCTCCCCTTTCTTCCTTATATTCCCTCCCCCTTCTCTCTTATATTCCACTCTCCCTTCTTCCTTATATTCCACTCTTCTTCTTACTTATGTTCCCCTATCTTTTCTTCCCTATATTTCCTCCCCCATTCTGTCTTATATTCCCCTTCCCTTCGCCCTTATATTCCCCTCTACCTTCTTACTTATATTCCCCTATCTTTCCTTCCTTATATTCCCTTCCCCCTTCTCTCTTATATTCCACTCTCCCTTCTTCCTTACTATCCACTCCCCCTTTTCCCTTATATTCCCTCCCAATTCTTCCTTATATTCCCCTCCCAATTCTTCCTCATATTCCCCTCCCAATTCTTCCTTATATTCCCCTCTCCTTTCTTCCTTATAGTCCCCTCCCCTTTTCCCCTTACATTCCCCTCCCAATTCTTCCTTATATTCCCCTCTCTTTTCGTCCTTATAGTCCCCTCTCTTTTCCCTTATATTCCCCTCCCAATTCTTCCTTATATTCCCTCACTTTTCTTCCTTACAGTCCCCTCCCCCTTTTCCATTCCCCTCTGCCTGATATTCCCCTCTTCCCTTCTGCTATGGCTTCATACACCCTGGCATTGTTTCCCTAGGACACACACTACACATTTGTATGTACGTTCGCACCCATCTATAGGAGTTATGAACCGTCCTTGCCAACTAATGTTTATAATCCTTATCAGTACTTATTTCACCATTTTCTTCGCTTTCACCGTGGGTATTTCAATACTACTTTACTTTTCAATATTTCCCACAAAATGCCATTTAACTTCCTCTTTCATACACATCACCATCTACTTAGATTGCACCACTTGGAGGCCGTCTCCTACAATCCTTATTACGCACGATGTATCCCTTGGTGGAGCCACCTTCCTCGGTTTATCCCTTGGTGGAGCCACCTTCCTCGGTTTATCCCTTGGTGGAGCCACCTTCCTCGGTTGTTCACAACTTTGGTGGACTGTCACCGTGACACGCAATATTTTACATTTCCTTATCTAGCTAGTGCCCGCCTCTTCTCATCTGCATCACAGCTTCGTCATTCACATCTCGGTCAACATATCTCCTCCTCCCCCCCCCCCCCCCCCCCGACATTCGGCCGTCAAAGAGTTTACCATACATGCATTGAATTTACAAAATTACTTTTAAATGAACATTACTAGCAGCCACACAATGAAAAAAAGTAAAGGAAAATATAAATATTTTAAAAAGACTTAAATGTATTAGCATTTCTAGGAAAGCAAAAATGTACCTTTAGGAGGGACCACGTTGACTGAGGACTCAAGAAACAAATGTATGGGCAAGTCTACAATGAACTCTTGGAGCTTTTAACACCTGATAGCCAAAAACTGATAGGTATGGCAAAAAGTAATTTTAATGCCATGAAAAATATACTAACAACAAAACAAATATCAGCAGTGCTAAAACTAAGAATGGCAAAATGTTACATCTTCTCAATATTCCTGTATGGTGCAGAAACATGGACATTAGACAAGAAAACAGAACAGAAAATTGAAGCATTTGAAATGCGGATTTATAGAAGAATAGGATGGAAACAAAAGAAAACAAACGATGAAGTTTTAAAACAACTGAAAATAAAAAGAGATCTACTAAATACAATCAAGACAAGACAAATGAAATTTTTGGGGCATGTTAAAAGACACAAAAGCCTACTAAAAGTAATATTGGAAGGAAAAATACAAGGTAAAAGAGGCAGAGGCAGACCAAGACTAACATGGACGAGTAACATCAAAAGATGGACAAGTCAATCTATGTCAGCCTGCACCATCAAAGCAAGAAACAGAGTAGAATGGCGATCCATGGTAGCCAACTTTCGTTGCGGAGTAGGCACACGATGATGATGAACCAAAAACTGCAATGGTATTTACAGAAATAATCACCTGCAAAACCGTTGCTCCACAATATAGTTTTAAAATCTTGAATACTCAACGACGAGGAGCCCCCCCCCCCCCCCCAACTTCCCCTTTCCCATATGCTCTTTAAACACTACGCTAGAGACAGAAATGAAAACAGATATAGCCAACTTTTAACTCGGCTTACGCCACTGATGCAAGCTTGTAAATAGTAACAAATACCGTGTGAATTTCACTACCATTTTTTAAAATGGAAATTGCAGTATTAAAGACTAATTTGAGTTTGAACGGATCATACCTCGCCAAAAAGAAGGCAAAAACCCAAAGCCAACCGACTACTACCGAATGTTCATACCCCCATTCATCATCATCATCATCGAATGCCTTCTCCGCAACGAAGGTTGGCTACCATGGAGCGCCATTCTGCTCTGTCTCTTGCTTTGATGGTGCAGGTTGTCACAGGCTGATTTGTCCATCTTTTGATGTTACTCCTCCATGTTAGTCTTGGTCTGCCTCTTTTACCTTGTATTTCCCCTCCAGGATTACTTTTAGTAGGCTGTTGTGTCTACCCCCATTATGAATCTTGTAATCGCAGGAAAAAAGTTAGTCAGGCAAAGCAAGTTAGACATATTTTGTTTCGTTTCTCGCGAATATTTTTACAAGATTTTGAAGCCATAATTAATCGATATTTGTTGATATTTGAATCCGACGCGGACTGGGTTTTAAACGCATGTCCCCAGGTAGGTAGTTGGTCTTGTTTTGTTTGTCTCATTACTTTCACATTATCACTTAATCTAATTAACTACTGTATGTCAACAAGTAATTTTGTTTTTATTTGGCGTCAATTTCTAATAATGTTCTTTTTTGCTTCGATACCGAATGCAAACTGCAAACTAAAGTAAATGACAAAAAAAAATAAATGATAAATTATAAAATCTTGTATGTAGACTGTAGTAGTGATTATTGAATTAAATATAATTATATATTTATTAAATATATAATTATATTTAATTCAATAATCACTACTACAGTCTACATACAAGCTAAAAACACTAGTGACAGTTCCGAAATCAGTTCAGTTCTTGAGTTCTAGACTTGACCACAAACAAAATGTTACACTAATGACTAACACATTGATTGTGACTGATTCACTGACGACTACAGTCACTACTCTTGACTCATTGCCGCCACTGACACTGACAGACAAAAATCAGACATCTACTCTCTCAGTGTGAGTGAGTAACTAACAACTAACTTGTGTTCTGAGTTCACTCACTCAACTGTACTCAACTCACTGACTCTTAACACTTACACTACACTTACACTTACTAAACTTAACTTACTAAAAACTTAGGCTAGTCTAAGTTAGACTTAGTCACTACAAAATGAAATGACTAGTCTAGTCCAGTGACTTGAGTGACTAACAGTAACTTCAGTCTTGAGTAACTTAGTCAAACAATAATTATCAATAATACATCAACAATTATAGAAAATATAATACTTACTTAATACTTACTTAATAGTATCAAGTATCCACTACTGTTTAACTTAAATTAAGCTAAGTCCGGTCTAAGTAAGTTATTAGTATTTGGCTTTACTTTAAGTAATAAGTGTTTTTAGTCTATCTATCTATCTATTGACCTTTCGAGCCGTAACCGGCCCATAGGGCGTAGACCAAGATACACCTTCTCCTATATGAATTTTTGTTCTAGCAGTTTTCTTTTAAAGATATTTTATCAAATCTCGCCATCTGTCTCTGTTCTGTGCAAGCAGTTCTATCTCATTGAGGGAGCCGATTCCTGCTGCTCTTGCCTCTCTCATCAATGTTCTTTTCAGTGTCTCCCTGGGTCTTCCTCTTTTTCTTTTACCTGTTGTTTCCCATATGAGGGCTTGCTTTGCTATTCGATTATTATCTCTTCTCATCACATGTCCAACGTATGACCATCGTCTTTTCTTTATTACTGAAGATATTAGTGGTTGATTGGCGATTTCTCTAATTTCCTCGTTTGTTTTGAATTCGTTCCATTCTATACCAAGTATTTTCCTTAGACATTTATTTTCGAATGCGTTCAACTTTGTTTCTATATCTCTTGTTGTTTTCCAGCTTTCACACGCATACGTAAGGGTTGATAGTACATTTGATTTGAATAGCCTAAGTTTTGTGTTTGTGCTAATGAGTTTTGATTTCCACAACTTTTCAAGGCTTCTGAAAGACATTGCTGCTTTAGCCAGTCTGATTCTAATTTCTTTGCTCGTATCCCTTCTCGATCAATGTGACTTCCAAGATAGATAAAGTGATCGATCTCTTCTACTGGTTTGTTTTCCATGTATATTTTGTCACTTGTTGGAATTAAACTTTTCATGACTTTAGTCTTTTCATGAGTGTTTTTAGTACTTACTGTTTAAGTTTAACTTATTTAACTACTTGTACTATATTTGTTTAGTTAACTAAGTTAAGAAAAGACTGTCAGGTAACTAAGACTTGTCTCTTCTTCTACCTTTTTAGCTCCCAGTGGAGCATAGGTCTTCAACAAACAACACTTTCTAAGTCGTTCTGTTTTTTGCCATTATTTTAAGATCATTCCATGTCTTTCCCCATCATCTTCATCTCTGCTTCTATCTGTCTTCTAAGACTTGTACCTGTACAGTATATAACAGGAACTGAGGTAATACCTTAAGTCACACACGTGACTAAAGCCTAACTCTAAATTACTTCTACATGCAGTAAGTTGAGTAACTATATCTACACAACGTGGTGACAACTGTTAACGCTTCACCCTGCTGTATCCTTAGTTTTAGTAGTAGATAATATATAATTGCTGGAAAACAACAAAAGACTTAGAAACAAAGTTGAACGCATTCAAAAATAAATGTCTAAGGAAAATACTTGGTATAGCGTGGAACAAATTCAAAACAAACGAGGAAATTAGAGAAATCGCAAATCAACCACTAATATCTTCAGTAATCAAGAAAAGACGATGGTCAAATGTTGGACATGTGATGAGAAGAGATAATAACCGAATAGCAAAGCAAGCCCTCATATGGGAAACAACAGGTAAAAGAAAAAGAGGAAGACCCAGGGAGACACTGAAAAGAACATTAATGAGAGAGGCAAGAGCAGCAGGAATCGACTCCCTCAATGAGATAGAGCTGTTTGCACAGAACAGAGACAAATGGCGAGATTTGATAAAATATCTTTAAAAGAGTTGAAAACTGCTAGAACAAAAATTCAGATAAGAGAAGGAGTATTTTGGTCTATTCCCTATGGGCCGGCTACGGCTCGAAAGGTCAATAGATAGATAGAGATAATATATAATTAAATGAGTAAGGAGTCATAAGGAAGTGTAGTGTACTCGCAGTACTGTGCTTCATGACAGAATAAATAACAAATAAATTGTTTCTAAAATATTAATAAATCAAACATTTTATATTTGAATTGAATTTTATTGTTAGTTATAATATAACATAACTAAAGTTCACATCATTTATGATTACAATCTTGAATTTGATTGTATGATGGGGTAAAGTCCTAGTTTAAGCATATAAATTATTTCAGAGAAATGATCTCCCCTTAGTTGGCAACACAACAGTACTGCGGTGATTTTCAAATAATACAAATTATGTTAGAGGTTTGGGTTTTAGGTTAGCGGAAGTGTTAGCATTGTTTCTCTATTCTATAATAATAATGACAGAGAGCCACAGAATAAAGTCAAGCTCAGTGTTACTCAAGGAGACATAACTCTTCTGAAAAATAACATGCTTAAACTAGGACTTCACCTATGATGAATCATTATAACAATAACATTATTATAATAATATTCATCATCATCAAGTGCCTTCTCTGCAACGAAGGTTGGCTACCATGGAGCGCCATTCTGCTCTGTCTCTTGCTTTGATGGTGCAGGTTGTCATAGGCTGAATTGTCCATCTTTTGTTGTTACTCGTCCATGATAGTCTTGGTCTGCCTCTGCCTCTTTTACCTTGCATTTTCCCCTCCAGGATTACTTTTAGCAGGCTGTTGTGTCTTTTAACATGGCCCAAAAATCACATTTGTCTTGTTTGAATTGTGTTTAGTAGTAGTTCTCTTTTCATTTTTAGTTGTTTTAAGACTTCATCGTTTGTTTTCTTTTCCTTCCATCCAATTCTACCTATTCTTCTATATATCCACATTTCAAAGGCTTCAATTCTCTGTTCTGTTTTCTTGTCTAATGTCCATCTTTCTGCACCATATAGGAATATTGAGAAGATGTAACATTTTGCTATTCTTAGTTTACAGTAACATACAGTACTTGAGGTAAAATATTAGTTTTTATGTTAACAGAACTTTATCTTGTGTTATTTTGCAGTGCTTCTTCAGTCAGTGTTTCCTCCCACTTCTGGATAATGAAGCGTGTGTCAGCATTTACGGTCTTCAATGCCAAGAAGAAGGTCGGATTGTGTTTGTTATTTTTCAAGAACTGTATGTAATTATTAAAATGAAATATCTGAGAATTTAATCCTAGAAAATTGGAGAGCATTTAGGTGATTTGCAGTTGTTTTTACTTCCTATTGGTTTTTCCCAATTTGTTGGTTACCTATCAGTATAAGGTGAGAGAGAGAGATAAGAATGAAGCAGTGATAACTTATGAATTTAGAAAAGCCAGACTTTATTTAAATCGTAAACTTGCTGGCGTCAGTTAATGGAAAATGTTTGAATTGTAAACTGGTTATTGGTTATGGAAGGCCTCGGAAGCAAACGAATTAAAATCCATAATTGCTCAACCGCTCGTGCCAGCGTAATCATCCGAATTAATATCTCATCTCCCAAACAAAGAAAGGTAACTGTAGTCCCCATCGTAGCAGTCTCAATTTACGCCAAAATACATAAGGCAAAACCGCGCAGAAAGTGAACACAGCCAACTGTTCCCTGTCATACGATATCATCATTCATTGTAAACAATTGGAATATCGAAACATGATCAAAACGGATGAGACACACAGCTCACAGTGTGCACAGAGCACTTAACTCAGTAGCTCCTGCAACAAGCCGGACTTGGAATATGAGGAAACTGCAACAAGGAACACTTTTCAGACATAGCCTTCAATGGTTCCTGCCACCTATCCACCATATACCACGGAAGTTCACGTCCTTCCGAAGACGATGATCGTCATATTGAGAACAAAAAATGTATAGCGCTTGATGATGTTAAGACATCGTTCTTGACTCCAACTGAACATATAAACACACAGTTAGTTGTCGAATTATGCCCGTCACACATCAAACAACAAACCCTGCGGTTAGCGTACAACAAACGAAACACGGTGCAAATTCCCCAAAGAGGAAAATCTTCGGTTGACTTGACGGAGCAATCCATTGCGTTTCAGCATGTAAATAGCTTGCGTCAAACAATTCCAACGTCGCCATTGAACAGCACTCACTGTGACGTAAACCGCATGTCAACACTAGACGGTGAAGGTCGCCGTTACAATACTTGACTTGTCAAAAAGAAACATTGCTGTATGTACTCAGCAGCGCAGATTTGTCCACTTCGTCGGCACAGATTTGCTAAATAGAACATTATTTTGATTTCAACACAGAAAATTGCATCAGAGAGCCAAAATTAAGCAAACCCCAGATGTATTTTCTGCAGCGATCGAGAGAACGTGAAACGTTCCACCATTTTGAAACGGAAGTCCTAATCGTTTCTTCCTCTTTGAATCGTAATGGTTGAATCGTAAACTGTTGTCAATTAATGAGCAATTATAAAATCATAAACTTGCTAGCCTCAATTAATGAAAATTGATGAACTTTTTTCAGAGCAAAGAAAATAATGTAGTGAGCAGACCACCCTCAAGACCAGGAGAGAAGAGTTTAGCGCCCATGACAAGAGCTCAGAGTTCTCATTCAATAGAAAGAAATGGGAAGCCAAAAGAGCCTGGAACTGACAGTGGATCGAGGGGCAAGAGATTTCTGGTAAGGATCCACCTTTATATCACTTGATGGAAGTATGAGAGCTGTACTGAGCTGGTTATCTTCCAATCAAAGGGATGTGGGTTCAGTTTCCAGCGGGGTCAACGATCCTCACTTTTAGTGGTGAAATAAAAATTCTAACCTGAATACTACATGGCAAATGTTCTGAACATATGACCATTATTCCCAGCCTCTTAGCTCATCATTCCGCCCCACTTCCAGGGAGTGATTCCTGAAATAAAATAGTACATAATAAAATACTGTAGTTATCTTGTTCATATGTACTGTATATATTCTTATGTATTGTGTATGTACTGTATATATTAAAATGTACAATCGGGGCTGGGTAGCCTAGAGGTATGCCGTCAGCCTCAGAACTGAAAGGACCTGGGTTCAAACTCCATCAGAAGTGGTGGAAATTTTTCCAAAATAGGACAAATTAATCTGTGGTTTCCTAATTACGTTACACTTCCTTGATCTCATAGGTAATGAGATCCGATGTTTAGCCCTCTCAAATAACGGCAATAAGCAGTAGGTTATTGTTCACTCACGCACACTAAAGATCCATTGGCAGTTAAAATCGAAAAGAGTTATTGAGTTATTTGCGGGTCATCATCATTGCACTCCGAACATGTCCATAGGTGCTCAGATCCCCTTTTCAGGAAGTCACGCAGTGTCCAGTGACTGACGACTCCAGTTCTGTGTTGGTTAATAAGGCTTCTTACACACCCACTAAGTTTCTCATTTCTGGATAAGCCCATCTTAACTCCCATCTCTTTCATCTGAAGGAGTGACATGAATTTGTGAGTATCGAAGTCCTGTGCTCTTCCCACATCTTGGAGGGCATTTGTGAAGTCCGCCCGATCCATTGGTTGACCATCCTCAACGACAGCGCAGCTAGCCAACCTGTCCGCTCTTTCATTTCCCCATACTCCCGCCTGTCCAGGGACATAGACAAAGGTGACCTTACGTATTTTTGATTTCTGCAATGACTCTAACCATTGCATGCCTATAGAGCCCACCTCCACTTTTTTTTATCATGCTCATCGAATCACTCAACATAATCAAAAAAAGTAGGCCATAAATATTGCCATTGCCCCTGCAAAGTTGTCAGCAAAAACCTGCCTGCCCCTGGATCCCAGGCCATGCAACGAGGTTTGTGCAACATGGGCCAGGTTTCTCCTAGAATTTTCTTGAGGGGAATATGGAGCACCTGTAGATTCATCCTGTGTACAATGGTGATGATCCTAACATCAAACAAACTGAAGTATTATGGGAAGGTGTTGATTTTTATCTTGTATCACATGTTTGGCACTGACTGGGCTGTTGTACTTTCTGTACTGCTGCACGATTTCTTTCTCTGACACTATCTCTTGGTTTTCCTTGTGCCCTAAAGTCATATAGCTAACTTTTGTTGTGTGACCTAGTTAGGTTTCATTAATTAAATGATAATTATCTGATGAGTGTAAATACCCCAGCCAGCATGGAGGCAGACAAGTAGATATTACTGAAAAGACTTCAGACTTGAATTTGTGGGAATGTTGATACTGAACGCTTTATAAGCAATAACATGACATATCATCATGTGCCATACCGGTTGGCATAGGCAATCATGTCCTTCCACAATCTTCTATCTACAGTGCATCATATCAGTTCTGTTGTTTACTGCTTTCCATGCCATGACACCAAGCTATCCAGTATTTTCTCTCTTTGTCGTCCACGATCTCTTTTTCCTTTTATTTTGCCAGTTGTAACCAATTATTCCAACTTTCCTCTTCTCATGATATGCCCAAAAATGTACATGACATATACTTTTATAAAAACGGCAGAGTAAAAGATTGAAACTGGGTTAACTTTTTTTCAGTGAAGAGGAAAAAATAGTTAACTTTCTGCCAGTGAAAAGGGGAAAATGGTTAATTTACTGCTAGTGAAGAGGAAAAATGGGTTAACTTTCTGTCAATGAAATGGAAAATGAGTTAACTTTCTACCAGTGAAGAGGAAAAAATTGATCAACCTTCTGCCAGCAAACAGGGTATGAGTTAACATTCTGTCAGTGGTGAGGGAAAGTGGGTGAACTTTCTGTCAGTGAAGAGGGAAAGTGGGTGAACTTTCTGTCAGTGAAGAGGGAAAGTGGGTGAACTTTCTGTCAGTGAAGAGGGAAAGTGGGTGAACTTTCTGTCAGTGAGGAGGGAAAGTGGGTGAACTTTCTGTCAGTGAAGAGGGAAAGTGGGTGAACTTTCTGTCAGTGAAGAGGGAAAGTGGGTGAACTTTCTGTCAGTGAAGAGGGAAAGTGGGTGAACTTTCTGTCAGTGAAGAGGGAAAGTGGGTGAACTTTCTGTTAGTGAAGAGGGAAAGTGGGTGAACTTTCTGTTAGTGAAGAGGGAAAGTGGGTGAACTTTCTGTTAGTGAAGAGGGAAAGTGGGTGAACTTTCTGTCAGTGAAGAGGGAAAGTGGGTGAACTTTCTGTCAGTGAGGAGGGAAAGTGGGTGAACTTTCTGTCAGTGAAGAGGGAAAGTGGGTGAACTTTCTGTCAGTGAAGAGGGGAAAATGAGTTAACTTTGCAATATTTAATGTAATACTAGTTTAGATGGAAGGATTATATTTTTGTTCTTGTTCTTTTAACTGTCACCATTGTCCTCTGATAGTATCCATTGGTGTTGCAATCTGTATCATTATTGCAAGTGATGATCTTAACAAAGTGTATGTGCTATGTAGAACTAACAAGCGTTTGATGATAAAGGATTATTTGCAATTAAAAGAATTTGCAGAAAGATGAACCTAAAAATGAAATAATTCATATAACCCTAGATTATGATACCTATCTGTAATTCTCCTAGTTACGATACCATAGTAAAAATTACTACCACTTAAATATAACATTAGCTGCTCTAAAAATAGTGAATTCTCTGAACTCTTGACACAGTCCCGTGTGTTCACACTAGGCAAAACACTGAGACTAGAAATTAATGGCTCAGGTTGATTTATGGCATAAGTTTCACCTCATGGATAGGATGTGTTACATTGTCTATCGGTACAGTCACAGTAAGTCTGTCAGTATGTTCGGTGGCCACATAGGTGTCAGTGTTATTCACTGTGTTTCCCGAGTCACAGCGGGTTGTTGATGTCTGCCAGCGGCCTAGTAAATTTTCCTGGTCACAGAAAAAAAAAAAAGGAAAAACTATCAATTACTTGATAATTGGCGGATTTTTTTCTTTGCATTAAACGATGTATCTCATAAAAATAAATTCCATCAGCAATAGAAATAAATGAAACACTCAGGGGTCACCGGAAGCTGAAATTAGGAAGGTATGCAAAGGGAGTTAATGTTTGAACATGGAAAAATGTCAAATTTTGAGGAATTGATGTTTTGATGTGGTTAATTTTACTACGGTATTGTAATCTAAGGTTAAATCATATATGCAATAAAATTGAGCTTTCAATAAGTAATGATGAAAAAAGTGTTAACATAACTGTTAAAGAGTTGTAATGAAGATTGACTATTTTGTACCGTTTTGCAGAATGCTGGCTGAAAAGCTGACGTTCGGTGTTCGATGCCCGCGGTAGACAGAAAGGATTTTTTCTATCGGGGGTGAAATAAAAATCCTTTGTTGCACACGTCATGGCGACTGCTTGACCAAGCGGCCTTTATCCCTCTGGTTCTATCGTTGCCCCCCGACATACACCAGCAATGGTACTATGTGTCGTAAAGATAGTTTTTTTTTTTTCCAGAATGCATTCTTCTTCTTCTTTCCTTCCTCATTTTCCTTTCAGAGTCGAGGGGAGATATAATTTGCGGTCTTTTGCTCTTCTGTTCGCCTCTGTTGCTGTTATGTTTCCTAGTGCTTCTAATATTCCATCGATCCATATTTTTCGTGGTCGACACTTGGGTCTGGTGTTCTCACAACGTTTGTTGAAGGCTTGTTGTGTTGTGTTTTGATCTTTCTACATTGTCACGTGGGCCAAACCATTTTATCTGTTGTTCCTTATATATTCTATGGCGGGTGCTATTCCCAGCTTTTTTCTCAGTTCTTCATTTCTTATCTTATCTCTCAGACTGTTTCCTGTCATTCATCTAACACATTTCATCTCTGTAGAGGTTATTTTTCTTATTGTTCTTGCATCTAGGGTCCAGGTCTGGCATTGGTAGCACAACGTTGGGATGAAGATTGTATTGTATAGTGCTCGTTTTGCCTCCAGAGTTATTTCCTTGTTGGACAATAGTGGTGATAACTGTCCAATGATTTGACAAGCTTTGTTGCATCTTGATTCTATCTCTGCTGTTTGAGAATTATCGTTTGTCATTAAACTTCCTAGGTATTTGAATTCCTCTACTTGTTTTAGTTGCCTGCCTTCTATAGTTATGTTGATGTTCTGTTTATTTTTGGCAACATTCATGACTTCTGTTTTGTTGATGTTGATTTTCCAGAATGCATTAAGAAGTGGAAATATTAGGGAAAGCATTCGTCTTTCTGGTAAAAAATCACGACCTTCATCACTGACATCACTTGGCTCTGATAGTCCATGTCTAGGGCTTGATAGATTCTCACTAAAAGGTAAGAAAAGTGTAGAATATGTTAACCCTTTATAGATGTAGCTCAATATGTTTTTGAAGACAAATGTTTATGTCTGACTTTAAGTCTGTTTCTGGAGGCACCACGGAGAGCTGGAGCAGGGTCTGGGTGGTTCTAGTTTACCAGTCTTGGTGAAAGTCATCAGCTGTGGGTCGCTGACATTTTCTAGCTCTGCTTCTGTCAGGTGCCTTTGCTTCCTTATAATAGTATAATATATTTGTACAAAGAGTGTGACATACAAAATGTGCCAGAATGAGGTAAAAAGGAAAAACAATAAAAGAGAAAATAGATTTCACCTTCCGCTCTCCTGACGCTAATCAGGTATACACACCACAGCACCGACAGGTGACTTTCTGTACATAGTATATCCATATTTACACAAGCCAAGTGATTTTCTTGACAGTTGGCACAAGGATTTTTTTCGGACTGACAAGGCTCCTGGGTTCACCCAGCCTCTAAAAATGGATACCAGAGATTTTTCTGGGAAATAAAGGCGGCCTGGCGTGATACCGACTACATCACCCAAAAATGTGTCGTGGTTATAGAAAATGATGGTCATTAACACCATATTCCCCATACGTCTAGCAAGGCGAGAAAGGAACCTTTAATTTACTTAAAGCACAAACAATATTTCTGTGACCTTTGAGGAAGAGGTGGTCATTTTTTTCTCTTCATCATCATCATTGAGTGCCGTCTCCGCATCGAAGGTTGGCTACCATGGAGCGCCATTCCGCTCTGTCTCTTGCTTTGATGGTGCAGGTTGTCATAGGCTAATGTGTCCATCTTTTGATGTTACTTGTCCATGTTAGTCTTGGTCTGCCTCTTTTACCTTGTATTTTCCCCTCCAAGTATACTTTTAGTAGGTTGTTGCGTCTTTTATCTATCTATCTATCTTCCTTTCGAGCCGAAGACGGATAGGGCAGAACCACAATCTCAAAAACAAGCCATGTGTGCCAAAATGGCACATATTGCAAAGATCTTCTTCTACCTTTTTAGTTCCCAGTGGAGCATAGGTCTTCAACAAACACTTTCCAAGTCGTTCTGTTTTTTGCCATTCTTTTAAGATCATTCCATGTCTTCCCCATCATCTTCATCTCTGCTTCTATCTGTCTTCTCCAAGAATTCCTTGGTCTTCCTCTTTGTCTTTTCCCCTGGGGATTCCAAAAAAGGGCCTGTTGTGTAATACTCTCAGTTGGCTTCCATAGTGTGTGTCCTATCCAACGCCATCGTCTTCACTGTATCTCTTTATCCAATGGTGTTTGACTGGTACATTTCCATAATTCTATGTTAGTGATTTTGTCCTGCCATTTCCATCCTTTTATTCTGCGTAAGCATCCATTAATGAAAGTCTGTATCTTCGTGATTGTCAATTTTGTTGTTCTCCATGTTTCACAGCCATATAATAGGACCACCTTAACATTTGAGTTGAAAATTTTTATTTTTGTATTTAACCTAATTTCTTTGGATTTCCATATGTTTCCCAGTGCAATGAAAGCTCCTCTTGCTTTTGATATCCTTATTTTGGTATCATTTTCTGTTCCTCCCTCTTTATCTATATTACTGCCCAGATATATGTAAGATTGTACATCTAATAGAGGTATTTCTCCTAATTTTATTTGGTTATTGCCAACTGCATTAATTCTCATAATGTTGGTCTTATCTCTATTAATCTTCAGTCCTAGCTGTTGTGATCTCTCATCACGTATGCTCATTAGCCCAAGGCAAATTGTCAAATTCCAGGAAATTTGTATTTTGAGGTTGTAATTTTGATGATGGTCTCATAATCTAGAAGAGTTAAATAATTTGTTTTTCTAAATGGTATGTTTTAGGTACATTGCTGTCTGGCTGATTTAAAAAAATTGATGTTAGTTTACCCTTCTAAATGACAATTACAGTAACTCATTACTTTGTCTAAGGTTTGTAAATTGTCATTAAAATACAGCAATTTTCTCCCACAGCTGCTTCTAAACAGTCTAACATAGAAACAACCCCTGTGACAAGAAAGAGCCCCAGGGACCTTACACTGTTTAAGGTGGCAAAAGAAACGCCAGAACTGCCTAAGATGTCAGCACAAATATCTGCTTCGTTGATTGGCCTGAAAGGTCAAACTTCGACATCATCTTTAAAATCCCCAAAAGTGTCAAATATTGTGCCATGTTCTGTTGATGATGAAGACCAACTTAATGAAGATGAAAGAATGTTACAGAATGAAAAGGGACAGAAACGAAAACCAGATTCTGAAGTCTCTAATAGTGAACTCCCTTACAAGAAGCAAAAAGTCGCAACTGGAAAGGACAGTTTTCGAGTTAAAAAGGTATAAAAATTAATTTGTAACATAAATATTCATCCACAATTTTCATCCGAATTTTTAGGTCTTTCATTTTTCTTTGTGGTTCTAGGTTTAAAACTTGCCAGATATGACTTCAGGTCTTTTGTTGACTGCATGAATTTCCTTTTTTTTTATCTCTGACTTTTTTCTGTTTGCGTTCACCAGCTTTCCACCTCTGTTGAAGTCCCTAAACTAGGAACTGAATTTTGCATGTTAGACCGTTTTCCCCTGGCAGCCATGTGCACAGGGGTCCCTTGCCGCTCAGGCAGATAACTCCATCTTCGGAGGTACTCATATATTTTCCGTTGATGAGTAACTGAGGTTTTAAGCCGGGCCACGCTGCTGAGACCGGGGAGCCGTGAAAGCTCAGTGGTTAGTGAACTGGACTATAAAGGACAAGAGGTAGGGTTCGATCCCAACCGACGGCTTCTGGGTTCACCCAGCCTTTAATGGATACCAAATTTTTTTTTCTGGGAAAGTAAAGTGGCACGGGTGTAATACCGACCACATTATCCCAAAAATCATGTGCCGAAGGTCTGTAAAATTTATGGTCACTAACACCATATTCCCTTCGCTTTTTTTTTTTTTTTTTTAACGCTGCTGAGACCAGGGGTTGTTGACACAAATAAAATCATAACTGGTGCAGTCAGGATTTAAACTTAAACCTCTGTTTCGAGACCAACCAGTCCCCCTGACTTTTCTGATTTTTTTTCTCACTTATTCTAGCAGACTGATTTTGAATCATACAAAATTTTTTATATATATATATATTGTTCATCTAATTCAGTCATCCTCTGACTAGTCCATCTATTGTTGTTCTTCCTTACAACATCACTACCATCCTCCTACTAGTCCATCTATTGTTGTTCTTCCTTACAACATCACTACCATCCTCCTACTAGTCCATCTATTGTTGTTCTTCCTTACAACATCACTACTATCCTCCTACTAGTCCATCTATTGTTGTTCTTCCTTACAACATTGCTACCATCCTCCTACTAGTCCATCTATTGTTGTTCTGCCTTACAACATCACTGCCATCCTCCTACTAGTCCATCTATTGTTGTTCTTCCTTACAACATCACTGCCATCCTCCTACTAGTCCATCTATTGTTTTTCTTCCTTACAACATCACTGCCATCCTCCTACTAGTCCATCTATTGTTGTTACACCTCTTTCTATATCACTGCCATCCTCTTACTATCCCATCTCTTGATGTTACACTTCTTTCTATATCACTGCCATCCTCTTACTATCCCATCTCTTGATGTTACACATCTTTCTATATCACTGCTATCCTCTTACTAATCCATCTCCTGATTTTACACTCTTGTTTATATCACTGCCATCTTATTAGCCCCCCTACCCCCCGTCTAGCTCACATTATTGCCCCCGTTTCCCCCTTGTCCTCTACTGTTAGGCTGTCTTTAGACCATCTTTCTCTTTCATATTTCCTCCATAGTTCACTGCATGGTAGTTCTTGTGAATGTTTCTGGATCTCTCCTGGACATATTCTATTATCTAGCTCGCCTGTTGCCACTGTCTGCATCTCCTCTTGCTTATACATTTCGATCATTTCCTGGTTCCTTACGTTTTGTGACATCCATTTATTTATTTTCAGGTTAGACGTGGTGGAGTAGTGGAGTTGCCTTACATGTATGATAGCACAGTGGAGGCCAGCAAATTGTTTGAGTGTATGATACACCCTGTCAAACCGGACAGATTCTTCTCGTAAGTTTTAGACAGAAGTTAAAAGAGTAAAAAAAACCAGTTGTGAGATACGTTAGATATAGTGTTTTCTTGGTCACAAACGGCAAAGTGGCCAGTAACTGGTATTATATGTGG
Organism: Megaustenia siamemsis; assembly: GCA_032433765.1. NCBI lineage: Eukaryota > Metazoa > Mollusca > Gastropoda > Stylommatophora > Ariophantidae > Megaustenia > Megaustenia siamemsis. The sequence continues at coordinate 10,805,434 of JAVIAB010000050.1, forward strand.
TGTATTGTAGGGCAACGAGTTCTTCCATTTTGTATGGTCAAAGGCAATTTCCCACTTCCACTTTATTGTCCTTATTTCTACTGTCCACCATGTTGCCCTTATATCCACTGTGTTGCCCTTATTTCTACCAAGTTGCCAGTATGTCCACTGTGTTACCTTTATTTCTACCAAGTTGCCCTTATATCCACTGTGTTACCCTTATTTCTACCAAGTTGCCCTTATATCCACTGTGTTACCCTTATTTCTACCAAGTTGCCCTTATGTCCACTGTGTTACCATTATTTCTACCAAGTTGCCAGTATGTCCACTGTGTTACCCTTATTTCTACCAAGTTGCCCTTATATCCACTGTGTTACCCGTATTTCTACCACATTGCCCTTATATCCACTGTGTTACCCTTATTTCTACCAAGTTGCCCTTATATCCACTGTGTTAACCTTATTTCTACCAAGTTGCCAGTATGTCCTCTGTGTTACCCTTATTTCTACCAAGTTGCCAGTATGTCCACTGTGTTACCTTTATTTCTACCAAGTTGCCCTTATATCCACTGTGTTACCCTTATTTCTACCAAGTTGCCCTTATATCCACTGTGTTAACCTTATTTCTACCAAGTTGCCCTTATATCCACTGTGTTAACCTTATTTCTACCAAGTTGCCCTGATATCCACTGTGTTACCCTTATTTCTACCAAGTTGCCCTTATATCTACTGTGTTCCTCTTATTTCTACCACATTGCCCTTATATCCACAGTGTTACCCTTATTTCTACCAAGTTGCCCTTATATACACTGTGTTACACTTATTTCTACCAAGTTGCCCTTATATCCACTGTGTTACCCTTATTTCTACCAAGTTGCCCTTATATACACTGTGTTACGCTTATTTCTACCAAGTTGCCCTTATATCCACTGTGTTACCCTTATTTCTACCAAGTTGCCCTTATATCCACTGTTACCATTATTTCTACCACATTGCCCTTATATCCAGTGTTACCCTTACTTCTACCAAGTTGCCCTTATATCCATTGTTACCCTCATTTCTACCAAGTTGCCCTCATGTCCGCTGTATTACCCTTATTTCTACCAAGTTGCCCTTATATCTACTGTATTTTCCTTATTTCTAAGGGGGCCTCGGTAGCCTAGTTGGGAAAACCACCCGACTGGGCTACTAACATTCATGATGCAAGCAGTGTGAATTGTACTCATGGTTGGAAAAAAATACCCCCACGGTCGACCCGACCGTTGGCAGAAAGGTGAGGCATGTCGCCTCGCATCGTGAGTTTGGATGCTTGAAGCGACACTATCCAGAAGTCTCTGAACACTTCTGGATAGGCGGCCGAGCACATGTGGGTGGAAACTCGCATGCTGTGATGTTGATTCAAGTCTCGTACTTTACCTTTACCCTTATTTCTATTGTCTACTGTGAAGAGTTGACCTCATTTCGAGGTAATGCATCAGCCTCTGGACAAGAAGATTTAAGGTTTGACTCCTGCAGCAAGTGGTAGAAATTTTAATCTTCAAATCTGTGGTTTCTTTGTGGTTTCACACTCCCATTGTCTCTGTGAAGTGAGATTGATCCAATGCCTAGCAATGTCAAATAATGAAGGGAAAAAAAACCGGCCTATTTGCACTCTATCTATTGACCTTTTGAGCCATAGCCAGCCCATAGGGCGTAGACCAAGATACTCAGATACTCCCTCTCTTATCTGAATTTTTGTTCTAGCAGTTTTTAATTCTTTTAAAGATATTTTATCAAATCTCGCCATTTGTCTCTGTTCTGTGCAAGCAGCTCTATCTCATTGAGGGAGCCAATTCCTGCTGCTCTTGCATCTCTCATCAATGTTCTTCTCAGTGTCTCTCTGGGTCTTCCTCTTTTCCTCTTACCTGTTGTTTCCCATTTGAGGGCTTGCTTTGCTATTCGGTTATTATCTCTTCTCATCACATGTTCAACATATGACCATCGTCTTTTCTTGATTACTGAAGATACTAGTGGCGATTTCTCTAATTTTCTACTGCTAATTTACACATTCTGTATCAGGTCTACGTTTCATTAACAAAATGGTTTTTACGATAGTGGCTTGTTAGACTTCTGATCATTTGTGCTCTACATCCATAAAAAAACCCTTGGCAGTTAAAAGTTGAAAAGGGTAGCCAAGATGGCTGCTGCTCAAGTAAAATTGTTAAGCAATTAAAAATCTTCTTGTGCAGAAGACAGATGTATTGGACTGTAAAGGTTAGATATCATGGCTTGCTGTAAACTAGCGACACAATCGTGCTAGCCAAACAGGTGAATGCTGTAGAAGAACATGAAAAACCTGGACTGCCAACTTTAGTCAAATGTTGTATCAGCCTTTCTTTAAAATGTAACTTCACCTGAGCACTAATCTACTAAAACAGCACTGACACAAACAAAATTACTGAAGCTAGAAAATTCACATTTTTTTGTGGTGTCCAATTTGGAACCACTCTCATAAAATATCAATTTTTTATGAATGAGAGGAATGTGGTACATTCAGGTGTAAAATTTATAGGATTAAAACAAGTATGACAATTTAATGTTAAAACAGCTGTGTTTACTTTATATTATATGTGGTCTTACTTTGTAATTACAGTTGATTGGAAACAGGCTGTTGTCAGTCTTTGGGTGTTAACATATTCTATGTTTAACAGTACCATTTAATTATTTGAACTTGGTCAATTTGCTACTAATTCTGATGATCAGTTTTTCTTCCGTCAAAATTTGACACTTGACTCTAGACATGAGTCCTCTGTCAAATGACTCTAGACATGGGTCCTCTGTCAGATGACTCTAGACATGGGTCCTCACTCACACAAGAAGTTGAAAGTTTAACCAAAGATTGAACTACTATTCTTCTGTTTTCTCAAGTGAATTATGGGAAAAGAAACCATTACTCGTCAAACGTCACACATCAGACTACAACAGAGGCTGGTTCTCCACTGCAGAATTTGACAAAATCCTCAGGCAGGTATGATCATCTTTTCTTATCCGTCATATCATAAATTTTATCATATCATTTTATCGGGGGGGGGGGGGGGGGGGAAGGAGAGGGGGGGGGTGTTGTCAAACACATCATTTCAGGCAATGTGGCTCAGATGTAGCTTCATGTTCTGCATGAAAAAGAAACCCTTAGGCTAGGCTCCACAGTGGTGGTAGAAGGGAGGTTAGGGTTGATCAAATATTGTTCCATTTTTGTAGCATAGTCAGAGCATGTGAGAGGTTATGAACTTGCTGACGGGTCTGCATATACAGGTCTGCTGTGATGAATGGACAAACAATGGCCTGTGCTGATGTTGTAACTGTCTTCCCTACGTTAGTAAGGGAGAAGCAAGACTATTAATGATTACGTGTATGTGGCCATAATCAGACTGAAATAACACTGTCAGAAGGGGAGAGGCTAGACTAGAACACACAGGAAGCCAAAAAGCTAGTAAACTAACATAGACAAATTGGTGTCATCAGTTTCAACTTGCTAAAGGAGATATGGAAGAAGAGATTGAGGCGCTTGTGGTTTTGTTCGATGTGTATTGCTGATGATTTGATGACTAACTAAAAATTGATTCTCCTACCCTCTAGACCTTCAAATAAAAAAAATTAAAAAGTTGTTGGGTAAACTCAGAAGTAGGGGAGAAAAGCTGAGGGTGCTATGACGTATTTTTTAGGATAGCTCGGGAGAAAAGCTGAGGGTGCTATGAAGTATTTTTTTAGGATAGCTCAGGAGAAAAGCTGAGGGTGCTATGAAGTATTTTTTAGGATAGCTCAGGAGAAAAGTTGAGGGTGAATGGTGTCAAGGAGTAGTTGTTGGGTGAACCCAGAGGTTGAAGGAGAGTGGTGTCAAGGGATAGATGTTGGGTAAACTTAGAAGTTGAGAGTGGTGTCAAGGAGTAGATGTTGAGTAAACTCAGGAGTAGAAGGATACAAGTTGGTGAATGGAGACAAGGAATAGTTGTTGTGTGAACTGAAAAGTAGAATAAGATAAGTCCTAACTGCTATTATCTTACCCAGTACAGATCTTTTCTTTGAAGTTTAGTTGACTATAGAGTCTATAGTTGCAAAGATTAAATGTGTTAATCTTTGATATATAAATGTGTTGTGGATGAATGTGTTAATCTTTGATATGTAATGTGTCCTGAGTGAATGTGCTAATCATTGATATATATAAATGTGCCTTGAGTGAATGATTAATCATTGATATATAAATGTGCCTTGAGTGAATGATTAATCATTGATATATAAATGTGCCTTGAGTGAATGATTAATCATTGATATATAAATGTGCCTTGAGTGAATGTGTTAATCATTGATATATAAATGTGCCTTGAGTGAATGTGTTAATCATTGATATATATAAATGTCCTTGAGTGAATGTGTTAATCATTGATATATATAAATGCCTTGAGTGAATGATTAATCATTGATATATAAATGTGTCTTGAGTGAATGTGTTAATCTTTGATATATAAATGTGCCTTGAGTGAATGTGTTAATCTTTGATATATAAATGTGCCTTGAGTGAATATGTTAATCATTGATATATATAAATGTGCCTTGAGTGAATGTGTTAATCATTGATATATATAAATGTCCTTGAGTGAATGTGTTAATCATTGATATATATAAATGCCTTGAGTGAATGATTAATCATTGATATATAAATGTGTCTTGAGTGAATGTGTTAATCTTTGATATATAAATGTGCCTTGAGTGAATGTGTTAATCTTTGATATATAAATGTGCCTTGAGTGAATATGTTAATCATTGATATATATAAATGTGCCTTGAGTGAATGTGTTAATCATTGATATATATAAATGTCCTTGAGTGAATGTGTTAATCATTGATATATATAAATGCCTTGAGTGAATGATTAATCATTGATATATAAATGTGTCTTGAGTGAATGTGTTAATCTTTGATATATAAATGTGCCTTGAGTGAATGTGTTAATCTTTGATATATAAATGTGCCTTGAGTGAATGTGTTAATCATTGATATATATAAATGTGCCTTGAGTGAATGTGTTAATCATTGATATATATAAATGTCCTTGAGTGAATGTGTTAATCATTGATATATATAAATGCCTTGAGTGAATGATTAATCATTGATATATAAATGTGCCTTGAGTGAATGTGTTAATCTTTGATATATAAATGTGTCTTGAGTGAATGTGTTAATCTTTGATATATAAACGCCTTGAGTGAATGTGTTAATCTTTGATATATAAATGTGCCTTGAGTGAATGTGTTAATCTTTGATATATAAATGTGTCTTGAGTGAATGTGTTAATCTTTGATATATAAATGCCTTGAGTGAATGTGTTAATCTTTGATATATAAATGTGTCTTGAGTGAATGTGTTAATCTTTGATATATAAATGCCTTGAGTGAATGTGTTAATCTTTGATATATAAATGTGCCTTGAGTGAATGTGTTAATCTTTGATATATAAATGTGTCTTGAGTGAATGTGTTAATCTTTGATATATAAATGCCTTGAGTGAATGTGTTAATCTTTGATATATAAATGTGTCTTGAGTGAATGTGTTAATCTTTGATATATAAATGCCTTGAGTGAATGTGTTAATCTTTGATATATAAATGTGTCTTGAGTGAATGTGTTAATCTTTGATATATAAATGTGTCTTGAGTGAATGTGTTAATCTTTGATATATAAATGCCTTGAGTGAATGTGTTAATCTTTGATATATAAATGTGTCTTGAGTGAATGTGTTAATCTTTGATATATAAATGCCTTGAGTGAGTGTGTTAATCTTTGATATATAAATGTGCCTTGAGTGAATGTGTTAATCTTTGATATATAAATGTGTCTTGAGTGAATGTGTTAATCTTTGATATATAAATGCCTTGAGTGAATGTGTTAATCTTTGATATATAAATGTGTCTTGAGTGAATGTGTTAATCTTTGATATATAAATGCCTTGAGTGAATGTGTTAATCTTTGATATATAAATGTGCCTTGAGTGAATGTGTTAATCTTTGATATATAAATGTGTCTTGAGTGAATGTGTTAATCTTTGATATATAAATGCCTTGAGTGAATGTGTTAATCTTTGATATATAAATGTGTCTTGAGTGAATGTGTTAATCTTTGATATATAAATGCCTTGAGTGAATGTGTTAATCTTTGATATATAAATGTGTCTTGAGTGAATGTGTTAATCTTTGATATATAAATGTGTCTTGAGTGAATGTGTTAATCTTTGATATATAAATGCCTTGAGTGAATGTGTTAATCTTTGATATATAAATGTGTCTTGAGTGAATGTGTTAATCTTTGATATATAAATGCCTTGAGTGAGTGTGTTAATCTTTGATATATAAATGTGCCTTGAGTGAATGTGTTAATCTTTGATATATAAATGTGTCTTGAGTGAATGTGTTAATCTTTGATATATAAATGCCTTGAGTGAATGTGTTAATCTTTGATATATAAATGTGTCTTGAGTGAATGTGTTAATCTTTGATATATAAATGCCTTGAGTGAATGTGTTAATCTTTGATATATAAATGTGCCTTGAGTGAATGTGTTAATCTTTGATATATAAATGTGTCTTGAGTGAATGTGTTAATCTTTGATATATAAATGCCTTGAGTGAATGTGTTAATCTTTGATATATAAATGTGTCTTGAGTGAATGTGTTAATCTTTGATATATAAATGCCTTGAGTGAATGTGTTAATCTTTGATATATAAATGTGTCTTGAGTGAATGTGTTAATCTTTGATATATAAATGTGTCTTGAGTGAATGTGTTAATCTTTGATATATAAATGCCTTGAGTGAATGTGTTAATCTTTGATATATAAATGTGTCTTGAGTGAATGTGTTAATCTTTGATATATAAATGCCTTGAGTGAGTGTGTTAATCTTTGATATATAAATGTGCCTTGAGTGAATGTGTTAATCTTTGATATATAAATGTGTCTTGAGTGAATGTGTTAATCTTTGATATATAAATGCCTTGAGTGAATGTGTTAATCTTTGATATATAAATGTGTCTTGAGTGAATGTGTTAATCTTTGATATATAAATGCCTTGAGTGAATGTGTTAATCTTTGATATATAAATGTGTCTTGAGTGAATGTGTTAATCTTTGATATATAAATGCCTTGAGTGAATGTGTTAATCTTTGATATATAAATGTGTCTTGAGTGAATGTGTTAATCTTTGATATATAAATGCCTTGAGTGAATGTGTTAATCTTTGATATATAAATGTGTCTTGAGTGAATGTGTTAATCTTTGATATATAAATGCCTTGAGTGAATGTGTTAATCTTTGATATATAAATGTGTCTTGAGTGAATGTGTTAATCTTTGATATATAAATGCCTTGAGTGAATGTGTTAATCTTTGATATATAAATGTGTCTTGAGTGAATGTGTTAATCTTTGATATATAAATGTCTTGAGTGAATGTGTTAATCTTTGATATATAAATGCCTTGAGTGAATGTGTTAATCTTTGATATATAAATGTGTCTTGAGTGAATGTGTTAATCTTTGATATATAAATGCCTTGAGTGAGTGTGTTAATCTTTGATATATAAATGTGCCTTGAGTGAATGTGTTAATCTTTGATATATAAATGTGTCTTGAGTGAATGTGTTAATCTTTGATATATAAATGCCTTGAGTGAATGTGTTAATCTTTGATATATAAATGTGTCTTGAGTGAATGTGTTAATCTTTGATATATAAATGCCTTGAGTGAATGTGTTAATCTTTGATATATAAATGTGTCTTGAGTGAATGTGTTAATCTTTGATATATAAATGCCTTGAGTGAATGTGTTAATCTTTGATATATAAATGTGTCTTGAGTGAATGTGTTAATCTTTGATATATAAATGCCTTGAGTGAATGTGTTAATCTTTGATATATAAATGTGTCTTGAGTGAATGTGTTAATCTTTGATATATAAATGCCTTGAGTGAATGTGTTAATCTTTGATATATAAATGTGTCTTGAGTGAATGTGTTAATCTTTGATATATAAATGCCTTGAGCGAATGTGTTAATCTTTGATATATAAATGTGTCTTGAGTGAATGTTTTCTTGGTTTCTGTTTCAGGAGAACATTCAATGGGGTGTAAACCTGGATGCCACATCATTTATCAATGACAAGCGAGAAACACACAATCAGACCGGCCGAGCTCATGCATCCGTAGTTTGGGACATGTATCAAGTAAGTTGCATTGTTCTGGGTTATATTTTGTTATTTTAGTTGCCTTACATTCACTTGATAGCAAGATTATAACTCATTAAAAAACATGACGTTATAGTTTCTATAGAGTCTAGGATGCTGCAGTTGCATTCCGCTTTCAAGTTCATAGTTCGAATCCAGTGTGATGATGTTAGGTTTTTTTTTAAACCATTGTTTTCTATTAGCAGAGCAAGTGCTTAATCCTATCAGAGACTTTCAAGTTGAGCACATTGGAGTATCTTTAGCAGTTGAACATTGACAAGATTAGACTGTCACTGCCAGGACAGTCAGACTCCGATAATTACAAAAATGACATTAACCATTTTCTGAATGAAATAAGGATCACCATAGTTGTCTCCTCTGTGATGACAGGCTTTTAATGTAAAAGACCTAGCTTTGCAGTATATTTAAGATCTGATTTCTTCAGCAATTCCAGTTCTCCTAATTTATCTTGATAGTTCTTAAGGGTCTTACTATAGTTAAGTGTTGATGTGGATCTCTGTTGAGTCTATGTTTGGTTTGAATAAACTATGGCAATGCTGCAATATATGGTTGACTAACTGTGCAGTATGTCCACATGGGATTATAGACCAGCTTTAGTGTGTACAAGTGATGGTTGATAGACCATCTTTAGTTTGTAGAAGTGGTGGGTGATAGGCCAACTTTAGTCTGTAGAAGTGATGGGTGATAGACCAGCTTTAGTCTGTACAAGTGATGGGTGATAGACCAGCTTTATTCTGTAGAAGTGATGGGTGATAGACCAGCTTTATTCTGTAGAAGTGATGGGTGATAGACCAGTTTTAGTCTGTACAAGTGATGGGTGATAGACCAGCTTTATTCTGTAGAAGTGATGGGTGATAGACCAACTTTATTCTGTAGAAGTGATGGGTGATAGACCAACTTTATTCTGTAGAAGTGATGGGTGATAGGCCAGCTTTATTCTGTAGAAGTGGTGGGTGATAGACCAGCTTTAGTCTGTAGAAGTGATGGGTGATAGACCAGCTTTATTCTGTAGAAGTGATTGGTGATAGACCAGCTTTATTCTGTAGAAGTGATGGGTGATAGACCAGCTTTATTCTGTAGAAGTGATGGGTGATAGACCAGCTTTAGTCTGTAGAAGTGATGGGTGATAGACCAACTTTATTCTGTAGAAGTGATGGGTGATAGACCAGCTTTATTCTGTAGAAGTGGTGGGTTATAGACCAGCTTTATTCTGTAGAAGTGATGGGTTATAGGCCAGCTTTATTCTGTAGAAGTGATGGGTAATAGACCAGCTTTATTCTGTAGAAGTGATGGGTTATAGACTAGCTTTATTCTGTAGAAGTGATGGGTTATAGACCAGCTTTATTCTGTAGAAGTGATGGGTTATAGACCAGCTTTATTCTGTAGAAGTGATGGGTTATAGACCAGCCTTATTCTGTAAAGGTGATGGGTTATAGACCAGCTTTATTCTGTAGAAGTAATGGGTGATAGACCAGCTTTAGTATGTACAAGTGATTGGTGATAGACCAGCTCTAGTCTGTACAAGTGATTGGTGATAGACCAGCTCTAGTCTGTACAAGTGATGGGTTATAGACCAGCTCTAGTCTGTACAAGTGATGGGTTATATACCAGCTCTAGTCTGTACAAGTGATTGGTGATAGACCAGCTATAGTCTATACAAGTGATTGGTGATAGACCAGCTTTAGTCTATACAAGTGATGGGTTATAGACCAGCTCTAGTCTGTACAAGTGATGGGTTATAGACCAGCTTTACTCTGTAGAAGTGATGGGTTATAGACCAGCCTTAGTCTGTACAAGTGATGGTTCATAGACCAGCTTTATTTTGTAGAAGTGATGCGTGATAAAACCAGCTTTAGTATGTACAAGTGATTGGTGATAGACCAGCTCTAGTCCGTACAAGTGATTGGTGATAGACCAGCTCTAGTCTGTACAAGTGATGGGTTATAGACCAGCTCTAGTCTGTACAAGTGATGGGTTATAGACCAGCCTTATTCTGTAAAGGTGATGGGTTATAGACCAGCTTTATTCTGTAGAAGTAATGGGTGATAGACCAGCTTTAGTATGTACAAGTGATTGGTGATAGACCAGCTCTAGTCTGTACAAGTGATTGGTGATAGACCAGCTCTAGTCTGTACAAGTGATGGGTTATAGACCAGCTCTAGTCTGTACAAGTGATGGGTTATATACCAGCTCTAGTCTGTACAAGTGATTGGTGATAGACCAGCTCTAGTCTATACAAGTGATTGGTGATAGACCAGCTTTAGTCTATACAAGTGATGGGTTATAGACCAGCTCTAGTCTGTACAAGTGATGGGTTATAGACCAGCTTTACTCTGTAGAAGTGGTGGGTTATAGACCAGCCTTAGTCTGTACAAGTGATGGTTCATAGACCAGCTTTATTTTGTAGAAGTGATGCGTGATAAAACCAGCTTTAGTATGTACAAGTGATTGGTGATAGACCAGCTCTAGTCCGTACAAGTGATTGGTGATAGACCAGCTCTAGTCTGTACAAGTGATGGGTTATAGACCAGCTCTAGTCTGTACAAGTGATGGGTTATAGACCAGCTCTAGTCTGTACAAGTGATGGGTTATAGACCAGCTCTAGTCTGTACAAGTGATTGGTGATAGACCAGCTCTAGTCTGTACAAGTGATTGGTGATAGACCAGCTCTAGTCTGTACAAGTGATGGGTGATAGACCAGCTCTAGTCTGTACAAGTGATGGGTTATAGACCAGCCCTAGTCTGTACAAGTGATGGGTTATAGACCAGCTCTAGTCTGTACAAGTGATTGGTGATAGACCAGCTCTAGTCTGTACAAGTGATTGGTGATAGACCAGAGTCTGTACATGTAAATGGTTCAGTCTATTGTTTCCTGTTCTAAGGTGAAACAAGATCATCTGTTTTGCTGACTCATGATAGTTGTCTGCTGGTCTGCTCAATCTGTATAAAATAGAAGCACCAAAGGCTTCTGGGAAAGTAATTGCTTAAATACAGTGATCTTCTTGTACTTGTCAATGTAGAGACAGAGCAATTAATGGCTGACATATTGTGTGGTAGCTGCAAAGAAACAAAGAAATATTCTTCATTCTCTTGGCTTGTGATCATCCCTTGCAGACTGCCCCAATCAGACTTGACAATGTGTATCTCAGTCTCCACTGTTCTTATCTATCTATCTATCTATCTATCTATCTATCTATCTATCTATCTATCTATCTATCTATCTATCTATCTATCTATCTATCTATCTATCTATCTATCTATCTATCTATCTATCTATCTATCTATCTATCTATCTATCTATCTATCATCCATCCATCCATCCATCCATCCATCCATCTCATCTATCTATCTATCTGCCTACCTACCTACCCATTAGGTGGCTCTTTGTCTTATCAATCTTCAACATCTGCCATCTGTGGCTTGCATTTCCCTCTGGCAGAGCTGTTCTTGGCTTTTGAGTTTTCTGTACCCAAATATTCTTAGAAGTTTCCTTAGGCAGATTGTATGATGACAGTCTTAGTGCTTCATGTTGTTCTCCACTAAAATCTATCCATCCATCCACTGCCCTTTCGGCCCAAAGACAGCACATAGGGCTATTTTAAATTTCTATGTCCAATTACCTTTGTTATCGAGTGTTAGACCTTACATTTTATTTCACCACATGGCTCTGTTCTGGGTGATTCTCTCAACTCAGCGAGGGAGCTGGTGCCTGCTTTTGTTGCCTCATGCCTCAGTTTTCTTTTTAGTGTTTCTCTAGGTCAGTCTCTTTTTCTTTTACCCTCTGGTTCCCATTTGAGGGCCTGCTTTGAGATTCTCTTGTTGTCTCTTCTCATCACATGGACATCATATGACCACCTTCTTCTCTTGTTGTCTCTTCTCATCACATGGACAGCATATGACCACCTTCTTCTCTTGTTGTCTCTTCTCATCACATGGACAGCATATGACCACCACCTTCTCTTGTTGTCTCTTCTCATCACATGGACAGCATATGACCACCTTCTTCTCTTGTTGTCTCTTCTCATCACATGGACAGCATATGACCACCTTCTTCTCTTGTTGTCTCTTCTCATCACATGGACAGCATATGACCACCACCTTCTCTTGTTGTCTCTTCTCATCACATGGACATCATATGACCACCTTCTTCTCTTGTTGTCTCTTCTCATCACATGGACATCATATGACCACCTTCTTCTCTTGTTGTCTCTTCTCATCACATGGACATCATATGACCACCTTCTTCTCTTGTTGTCTCTTCTCATCACATGGACAGCATATGACCACCACCTTCTCTTGTTGTCTCTTCTCATCACATGGACATCATATGACCACCTTCTTCTCTTGTTGTCTCTTCTCATCACATGGACATCATATAACCACCTTCTTCTCTTGTTGTCTCTTCTCATCACATGGACATCATATGACCACCTTCTTCTCTTGTTGTCTCTTCTCATCACATGGACATCATATGACCACCTTCTTCTCTTGTTGTCTCTTCTCATCACATGGACATCATATGACCACCTTCTTCTCTTGTTGTCTCTTCTCATCACATGGACATCATATGATCACCTTCTTCTCTTGTTGTCTCTTCTCATCACATGGACATCATATGACCACCTTCTTCTCTTGTTGTCTCTTCTCATCACATGGACATCATATGACCACCTTCTTCTCTTGTTGTCTCTTCTCATCACATGGACATCATATGACCACCTTCTTCTCTTGTTGTCTCTTCTCATCACATGGACAGCATATGATCACCTTCTTCTCTTGATGTCTCTTCTCATCACATGGACATCATATGACCACCTTCTTCTCTTGTTGTCTCTTCTCATCACATGGACAGCATATGATCACCTTCTTCTCTTGATGTCTCTTCTCATCACATGGACATCATATGACCACCTTCTTCTCTTGTTGTCTCTTCTCATCACATGGACAGCATATGACCACCTTCTTCTCTTGTTGTCTCTTCTCATCACATGGACATCATATGACCACCTTCTTCTCTTGTTGTCTCTTCTCATCACATGGACAGCATATGACCACCTTCTTCTCTTGATGTCTCTTCTCATCACATGGACAGCATATGACCACCTTCTTCTCTTGATGTCTCTTCTCATCACATGGACAGCATATGACCACCTTCTTCTCTTGTTGTCTCTTCTCATCACATGGACAGCATATGACCACCTTCTTCTCTTGATGTCTCTTCTCATCACATGGACAGCATATGACCACCACCTTCTCTTGTTGTCTCTTCTCATCACATGGACAGCATATGATCACCTTCTTCTCTTGTTGTCTCTTCTCATCACATGGACATCATATGACCACCTTCTTCTCTTGTTGTCTCTTCTCATCACATGGACATCATATGACCACCTTCTTCTCTTGTTGTCTCTTCTCATCACATGGACAGCATATGATCACCTTCTTCTCTTGATGTCTCTTCTCATCACATGGACAGCATATGACCACCACCTTCTCTTGTTGTCTCTTCTCATCACATGGACAGCATATGATCACCTTCTTCTCTTGTTGTTTCTTCTCATCACATGGACATCATATGACCACCTTCTTCTCTTGATGTCTCTTCTCATCACATGGACAGCATATGACCACCACCTTCTCTTGTTGTCTCTTCTCATCACATGGACAGCATATGATCACCTTCTTCTCTTGTTGTCTCTTCTCATCACATGGACATCATATGACCACCTTCTTCTCTTGTTGTCTCTTCTCATCACATGGACATCATATGACCACCTTCTTCTCTTGTTGTCTCTTCTCATCACATGGACAGCATATGATCACCTTCTTCTCTTGATGTCTCTTCTCATCACATGGACAGCATATGACCACCACCTTCTCTTGTTGTCTCTTCTCATCACATGGACAGCATATGATCACCTTCTTCTCTTGTTGTTTCTTCTCATCACATGGACATCATATGACCACCTTCTTCTCTTGTTGTCTCTTCTCATCACATGGACATCATATGACCACCTTCTTCTCTTGATTATAGATGAAATTGTTTGATGCTCGTGGCATCTTCATTAGACATGCAACCTTTATTCCTCAATATTAACAGATACACCCTCTGGAAATAGCATACATGTTAGAAAGGTGAATTTGTTTTTTATTTAAACATTTAATTTATGGTTCCCTCTGTTTTGTCATCCAGGCAGGCTGCAGTATGAGACTTTTGAATCCACAAACATACAGCAGAAACGTATGGAAAGTTCTCAGTGTCCTGCAGGAGTACTTTGGCTGCTGTGTTGGAGCAAACATGTGAGTTCTGTGCTGTTAAACTGTCCCATCATCATCATCAGCCTGTTATCTTTTCTTGAAGTATAACTCTTTTTCTGTTTGTGTCCAAATTTAGTCCTACAGCAGCAGTGTCATTCTCATGCTAGAAGTCCGTATAAGCTCAACTGTGTTCTGCAATGGTTCTAGTCAACAAACATCATCTCACCTTTTAATCTTGCATCACAGACCTTCAATGTATTTAATATCACATTCGTAATTAAGTTTGGATCATCAACACTGTATTCATTAGGTGCTGCGACATAATCCTTGAAATACTGAGAACTCTGGATCCGCGTGCACAAAATCATTTGCAGTGGCTGGAGATCCATAAATTATAGAGATGCTTTACAGGTCATATTTCAATACATGAAACCTAATTGTTGCTGTTATGGATCCAGAAGTCTGTAAGCTCATGCTCTTTGGCCCAATGCCATGTAATAATATAGCAGGTATTTATGGGTTCCCTTGTAGTTTTGTACAAGATGTTCCATTTATCAGATCAGATTTGCAGATTTATCAGAAGCAGAGTTGCTCTGATATCAGTGAGCTTTGGACATTCCAAAAGATGATGTTCTACTATTTCATGTGGGTGTTCAGAATGGACATGCTGGAGTTTGGTTTCATTGTATTTTGTTGATGTGATTGTTCAGTGGTACATCACCAGTTCTCAGTCTGAAGATGGTGGTTATAAAACCTAATTTAATAGTAACATCATCTATTGAGTTAGACTGTTGCAAAGTGTCAGATTTGATGGGCCTTGGAAGAGACTATCAGATCTAATAGGCCATGGAAGAGACCATCAGATCTAACAGGCCATGGAAGAGACCATCAGATCTAACAGGCCATGGAAGAGACCATCAGATCTGACAGGCCATGGAAGAGACCATCAGATCTGACAGGCCATGGAAGAGACCATCAGATCTAACAGGCCATGGAAGAGACCATCAGTTCTGACAGGCCATGGAAGAGACCATCATATCTAACAAGCCATGGAAGAGACCATCTGTTCTAACAGGCCATGGAAGAGACCATCAGATCTAACAGGCCATGGAAGAGACCATCAGATCTGACGGGCCCTGGAAGAGACTATCAGATCTGACAGGCCTTGGAAGAGACCATCAGTTCTGACAGGCCATGGAAGAGACCATCAGATCTAACAGGCCATGGAAGAGACCATCAGTTCTGACAGGCCATGGAAGAGACCATCAGATCTAACAAGCCATGGAAGAGACCATCTGTTCTAACAGGCCATGGAAGAGACCATCAGTTCTAACAGGCCATGGAAGAGACCATCAGATCTGACGGGCCATGGAAGAGACCATCAGTTCTAACAGGCCATGGAAGAGACCATCAGATCTAACAGGACATGGAAGAAACCATCAGATCTAACAGGCCATGGAAGAGACCATCAGATCTAACAGGCCATGGAAGAGACCATCAGCTCTAACAGGCCATGGAAGAGACCATCAGTTCTAACAGGCCATGGAAGAGACCATCAGATCTAACAGGCCATGGAAGAGACCATCAGATCTAACAGGCCATGGAAGAGACCATCAGATCTAACAGGCCATGGAAGAGACCATCAGATCTAACAGGCCATGGAAGAGACCATCAGATCTGACGGGCCATGAAAGAGACTATCAGATCTAACAGGCCATGGAAGAGACCATCAGATCTAACAGGCCATGGAAGAGACCATCAGATCGGACGGGCCATGAAAGAGACCATCAGATCTAACAGGCCATGGAAGAGACCATCAGATCTAACAGGCCATGGAAGAGACCATCAGATCTAACAGGCCATGGAAGAGACCATCAGATCTGACAGGCCATGTAAGAGACCATTAGTTCTGACAGGCCATGTAAGAGACCATCAGATCTGACAGGCCATGGAAGAGACCATCAGATCTGACAGGCCATGTAAGAGACCATCAGTTCTGACAGGCCATGTAAGAGACCATCAGTTCTGACAGGCCATGTAAGAGACCATCAGATCTAACAGGCCATGGAAGAGACCATCAGATCTAACAGGCCATGGAAGAGACCATCAGATCTGATGGGCCATGGAAGAGACCATCAGTTCTAACAGGCCATGGAAGAGACCATCAGATCTAACAGGCCATGGAAGAGACCATCAGATCTGATGGGCCATGGAAGAGACCATCAGTTCTAACAGGCCATGGAAGAGACCATCAGATCTAACAGGCCATGGAAGAGACCATCAGATCTAACAGGCCATGGAAGAGACCATCAGATCTAACAAACCATGGAAGAGACCATCAGTTCTGACAGGCCATGGAAGAGACCATCTGTTCTGACTCATGCCATCCTAATTATCATACCAAGTACCAAGTCTGCAGGTGTAGGTGATCATGGCTTTCCACATTTGTCTATTTTATGTTATTTGTTGGTTATTTCGTTGACTATCAAAAACTGTCTGTTTTTTTTCTCCACTTAATTTTTCCTGCCATCACAATAAATCCAGCTGTTCTCATCTCATTACATGGAGCCAAAAAAGGCTCAATATAACAGAACAACTCTCCATTGTCAGAAATAGACAGTGTAATATCTTTTTCACTCTTTGGGATGGAACCTTTTCATGATAATGAGTCACTTTGCTCCTCATTTGAGAAGTTATTATTTCCAGGTATTTTAATTCATTGATATGTTATAATACTGTCTCATTTGGGAGCCGCGATAGCTCAGTGGTTAGTGAACTGGACTACCACGGACAAGGGGTAGGGTTCGATCCCAACCGACGGCTTCCGGGTTCACCCAGCCTTAAATGGGTACCGAATTTTTTTCTGGGAAAGTAAAGCAGCACAGGCGTAATACTGACCACATTACCCCAAAAATCATGCGCTGAAGGTCTGTAAAATATAGGGTCACTAACACCATATTTCCCTATACGCCACTTGGCGTGACGGGGGTACTTTACTTTTTTACTGTCTCATTTAATTGTGCATTTAGATGTTCTTTTCCTTGTTGTGACCATTTGTCAGATATTCTCACTTCTTCAAGATCTCTCCACCCTGTTGTGCCCTCAGATACCTAACCCCACCAGGAACTCAAGGGTTTGCTCCCCACTATGATGACATAGAAGCCTTCATTATCCAACTGGAAGGCAAGAAACATTGGCGGTTGTACAGTCCCAGGTAAGTGCATTCACAATAGTAGTTTTGGTGATGGGACATGTAATCACTAAGACTTTGTTTCCTTTTTTCAGTTCTTTTCTATCCAGCTTTTATTTTTCGCTTCTCCCATTTCAGATTATTTTTCTTTTCTCTCATTTCTGATTATTTAAAAAAAAAGTTTCTTCACACTAGTTCCTGTTATTCTAATCATATCGGGTGTGACGGGTTAATTTTATTTATTTGTTCCTTTAAAAAATTGTTTCATCATAAGATAAAAAAAAGTTATTCTGTTTGTTCATCTTATAACAGTTGCCTGTTTTTTATTTTATTTTATTATTTTTTTTGCAACTGTTTTTCAGTTTTATAATATTGCAATTGTTTTGTTTTATAATATTGCATGTGTTATTTTATCTGAAAATATTGCATCTTATACTTTGCTTGTGTTGTTACATTATTATAACAAACATAATCTTGCATCATTTGCATATTTTATTTATTTTTCAGTATTAGATTATTACTTCACTTGTTGCATCTTATAATATTGCATAAGTTGTGTTGTCTGTTATATTAGCCTTTATCCATCCAACAGAACTGTCTTTATCTGTCCAACTATCAGCAAATATTATCTGTATTTATCTACTTTGTATTTTGCAGAACTGAAGAAGAAATCCTTCCAAGGTTTTCTAGTGGTGGGTATTGTTTCTATCGTTGTCTATTTCTAAATAGTGAAAGGGACAGATATCTGTTTTTGGCAACATTTTAGTAGTCATGGCAACATGTTCATTGTGATCTCTGCTTCAGAAGATTCAGAACAGTTCTGATGTAAGATCCTGTTTATATAATGAGTGAGAGCAGAGAACATTTCACACAAGTATGTTGTGTATGTTATGTAGAGCCAGTCTTAACATATAATGTGAATCATGGACAATAGGACAACAGACGAGAAAATCACAGGAGGCTGTAAAAATGTGGTTTTACAGAAGACTGTTCAGAATATCATGCACAGCTAAGAAGAGTAATGAAAACGTTCTGAAAGAAGCCAAAGCAAAAAGACAGCACATATCTAGAATATTAGGAAGAAACAATCATAATTTTTTGGCCAAGTAATGAGAAGAAAACGGCTGGAATATATTGTAACAGCTGGGAAAATTGAAGGACAAAAAGATTGAGGGCAACAAAGAGAAAAGATAACAGACAGCTTAAGAGAATGGCTTAGCAGAATGTCAACAACAGAAATGATAAATAACTGTCGATATCGAAAGTTGTGGAGAGACATGATCACCTACACCAGCAGGCATGGTACTTGATGATAATGTTATTTGAAAAATCATCAATACTTTCATCAATTATTCCAAAAAATCTGTAATTAATCCCATATGTAAGGGGAGAAAATTCAACAATAAATTATAATTCGTCAGCTTAGTGGTTAGGGTTTGATCATTTGTCTTTTACTATTTCTTTCTTTCTTTATTTTTCCTTTTGGGGTCTTGGTAGCCTAGTTGGGAAAACCACTCGACTGGGCTACTGACGTTCGGACAACCTGTGTTCGATTCTCGCTGGAAGCAAAGTGAGTTGTATTTGTGGTTGGGAAAAAAAATACCCCTGCGGTTGACCTAGCCTCTGGCAGAAATAGGTACCAGAGTAGTACTCTGGAAAAATGAGGAATGCTGCCTCACATGGTGAGTTTCGATGCTTGAAGCGACACTATCCAGAAGTCTCCAAACACTTCTGGATAGGCGGTTGAGCACATATGGGTGAGAACTTGCGTGCTAAGACACAGATTCATGTCTCGTACTTTACCTTTACTTTTTTTTTTTTTTTAGCTTAGGGAATGGAGTGCATATTAACTTTCAAATCAAGCACAAGGGCCAGTAAAAATAGCTTGGCAGGCCGGTTCTGGCACGTGGACCATAGGTTGCCCACCTCTGATATAAAAGATCTTGCTGATAGATGCTGTAGCTTGATAGTTGCACATATTCATTCTCTCTGTCACCCAATCTTAATCAATCTCACAATTCTTAGAGTCTCATGGCTGCAGTCTTCGCATCCACCATGTCACTCTTCATCAAACAGTCCTAGTTCAAAATGTTGCCTTGTCAAGCTCCGGGTTGTCATGTCTTAGGTGTCAGTGCAGCCTCATTTGCGTTAATTGCCATTCAACTCCAACACCACTGACTCCTAACACAATGTTTTTGGATCCCAGGTTGTATCCCCTCCTCAATCCTTGCTTCCTTAGCTAAACTTGTTAGACAACAGACTCCAACACCACTGACTCCGACACCACTGACTCCGACACAGCAGACTCCAACACAACAGACTCTAACACCACTGACTCTAGCACAATGTTTTTGGATTCCAGGTTGTATCCCCTCCTCAATCCTTGCTTCCTTAGCTAAACTTGTTAGACAACAGACTCCAACACCACTGACTCCGACACCACTGACTCCGACACCCCAGACTCCAACACAACAGACTCTAACACAATGTTTTTGGATCCCAGGTTGTATCCCCTCCTCAATCCTTGCTTCCTTAGCTAAACTTGTTAGACAACAGACTCCAATACAACAGACTCCAACACAACAGACTCCAACACAACAGACTCCAACACCACTGACTCCAATACAACTGACTCCAACACAATGTTTTGGGATCCCAGGTTGTATTCCCTCCTCAATCCTTGCTTCCTTAGCTAAACTTGTTAGACTTTGTTTCCTGGTCTGCCATGGGAAGATGGTGAAAGATCTTGGCCAGCTGTAGTTCACTGATCCTAATGCAGACAGCTGAGTTGATAATAGATTTTAGCCCAGATGTTGGGCAACTTGAATCCACTAACAATACAAAGACATTGTGTAAAATATGAATGAAATATTCTTTTTTTTTGTTTACAGAAAACTTCTCACAGACAGAAGTAGGAGAACCCATTCTTGACACTGTTCTAGAAGCTGGGGATCTACTTTACTTCCCAAGGGGCACAATACACCAGGTATATCTCATTTGCTGCATTATTTAAAATGTCATGTTATTGAGTTATTTGCGGGTTATCATCATTGACTCCGAATGTGTCCATAGCTGTTGAGATTCCATCCTCAGTAAGTTCCACAGCGACTGACGACTCCACTTCTGTGTTGGTTGGTAAGTCCTCTTACACGCCCACTAAGTTTCTCATTTCTGGCTTGCCCATCTTAACCCTCATCTCTTTCATCCGAAGGAACGAGGTGGACTCATGATTGTTTGAAGTCTTGTGCCCTTCCCACATCTCGGAGGGCTTTGATGATATCCGCCCGTTCCATTGGTTTTCATGTTATGAAAAGGAACAACTGGAATATATCGTCACAACTGGAAAAATTGAGGGAAAGAAACATTACAAAACAATTAAAGAGATTTGTTTGGTAGGAAGTCAACACCAGAATTTATAGAAATTTGTAGAGAAAAAATAAAATTGTGGAGACGTTATTGTATGTGTCGTATGGCACTTAATAATGGCAAGGGTGCCTTTCAAGACAGTCATATGCTTGCTTATGTAGTATGTTTGACAACTAATATGTAATGTAATGTCTTTTACAACTAATATATTATGTAGTCTCTTTGACAACTAATATGTAATGTAGTGTCTTTTACAACTAATATGTAATGTAGTGTCTTTAACAACTAATATGTAATGTAGTATCTTTGACAACTAATTTGTAATGAAGTATCTTTGACAACTAATTTGTAATGAAGTGTCTATGACAACTAATTTTAAAGAAGTGTCTATAACAACTAATTTTATAAATATTCAGCTCTTCCCCTCAAGCTGAATGTCAGCAATCTCCTTGCTCACACATAATGAATATTCAAAATACTCAGCTTTTCCACTAAAGCTGAAACAGTTAGCGATCTCCTTGCTCACACATAATAAATACTCAAAATACTCAGCTTTCCAACTAAAGCTGAATTAGTGAGCTCCTTGCTCGCACATCCTCACCTTAAGACTTCAACTGTCCAACTAACACTAATCAATGGCTGAACTCCTAGCTCACACATAATTACCATGAACATTTAACATGACACATTTGAAGGTTGGTAAGCCATAATGGCTACCGCGTTCCGGTGACCCTGCTCTCCAGCCTAACGTATGAGTAAAACTCTCCACCTAACTTTGTGATTCGACTTTATCTTTCATCTTCAGCCAATCCCCGACCTTCTTACATCCTCTTCCTCTCTGACTGAACCCTCTCAAAATCCAGAGAATTTGTTATTCTAACTGAGCTGATTCCCTCACTCACTCCCCGTGAAATGTCCAAGTTATTCTAACTAAGCTGATTCCCTCACTCACTCCCCGTGAGATGTCCACGTTTTCCTGAATCATTCACTCATGTTATTGTTACACATTCTCACCCTCCCACTGTTACATTTTTGACCATTAAATTGTAATGTAGTGTCTTTGACAACTAATTTATAATGTAGTGTCTTTGACAACTAAATTGTAATGTAGTGTCTTTGATAACTAAATTGTAATGTAGTGTCTTTGACAACTAATTTGTAATGTAGTGTCTTTGACAACTAATTTGTAATGTAGTGTCTTTGATAACTAAATTGTAATGTAGTGTCTTTGACAACTAATTTGTAATGTAGTGTCTTTGACAAATGATATGTAATGAAGTGTCTTTGACAACTAATTTGTAATGTAGTGTCTTTGATAACTGATATGTAATGTAGTGTCTTTGACAACTAATATGTAATGTAGTGTCTTTGACAACTAATTTGTAATGTAGTGTCTTTGACAACTAATTTGTAATGTAGTGTCTTGACAACTATGTAATGTAGTGTCTTGACAACTATGTAATGAAGTGTCTTTGATAACTAAATTGTAATGTAGTGTCTTTGACAACTAATATGTAATGAAGTGTCTTTGACAACTAATATGTAATGAAGTGTCTTTGACAACTAATTTGTAATGTAATGTCTTTTACTACTATGTAATGAAGTGTCTTTGACAACTAATATGTAATGAAGTGTCTTTGACAACTAATTTGTAATGTAGTGTCTTTGACAACTATGTAATGTAGTGTCTTTGACAACTAATATGTAATTATGTAATGAAATGTTCTCAAACTTGCAACATTTGGTCTCATGTGATCTTTCCTCAGGGTGATGCTACTGATGAACATTCTCTACATATTACAGTGTCATGCTACCAGCTCAACACTTGGGGTGACTTACTACTCAAGGTATGTCCGTATTATCAAAGGTTCTCTCCACGTTTTGCTAGGCGTATGAGGAATATGATGTTAGTGACCATATTTTTCTACGACCACTGCACATTTTTGGGTGATGTGGACCATATCATGCCAGGCCACCTTATTTCCCAGAAAAACCTCTGGTACCAATTTTTAGAGGCTGGGTGAACCCCGGAGTCTTATCGGCCCTGAAAAAAAATCTGCCACTGCTGGGGGTCAAACCCTGACCTTCTGGTCAGGAAACGAGCACACTAACCACTCAGCCACTGGGGCTCCTTGTCCATGTTTGGCAGCTACAAATTTGTTAAAACATAATATGTTAGATGTGACTGAAATCTTTGTTTAGTGTCACATTTTTTTTTAAAAAGTAAAGGTTTTCTTTTAATGTTACTCTATAGAAGTGATGACTTGTTCATGGTTTTATTGTTTAACTCTCTGTGAATGTTACTCTATAGAAGTAATGACTTATTCATGGTTTTATTGTTTAACTCTCTGAATGTTACTCTATAGAAGTGATGACTTATTCATGGTTTTATTGTTTAACTCTCTGAATGTTACTCTATAGAAGTGATGACTTATTCATGGTTTTATTGTTTAACTCTCTGTGAATGTTACTCTATAGAAGTAATGACTTATTCATGGTTTTATTGTTTAACTCTCTGAATGTTACTCTATAGAAGTGATGACTTGTTCATGGTTTTATTGTTTAACTCTCTGTGAATGTTACTCTATAGAAGTAATGACTTATTCATGGTTTTATTGTTTAACTCTCTGAATGTTACTCTATAGAAGTAATGACTTGTTCATGGTTTTATTGTTTAACTCTCTGAATGTTACTCTATAGAAGTGATGACTTGTTCATGGTTTTATTGTTTAACTCTCTGAATGTTACTCTATAGAAGTAATGACTTATTCATGGTTTTATTGTTTAACTCTCTGTGAATGTTACTCTATAGAAGTGATGACTTGTTCATGGTTTTATTGTTTAACTCTCTGAATGTTACTCTATAGAAGTAATGACTTATTCATGGTTTTATTGTTTAACTCTCTGAATGTTACTCTATAGAAGTGATGACTTGTTCATGGTTTTATTGTTTAACTCTCTGAATGTTACTCTATAGAAGTGATGACTTGTTCATGGTTTTATTATTTAACTCTCTGAATGTTACTCTATAGAAGTGATGACTTGTTCATGGTTTTATTGTTTAACTCTCTGAATGTTACTCTATAGAAGTAATGACTTATTCATGGTTTTATTGTTTAACTCTCTGTGAATGTTACTCTATAGAAGTAATGACTTATTCATGGTTTTATTGTTTAACTCTCTGTGAATGTTACTCTATAGAAGTAATGACTTATTCATGGTTTTATTGTTTAACTCTCTGAATGTTACTCTATAGAAGTAATGACTTGTTCATGGTTTTATTGTTTAACTCTCTGAATGTTACTCTATAGAAGTGATGACTTGTTCATGGTTTTATTGTTTAACTCTCTGTGAATGTTACTCTATAGAAGTAATGACTTGTTCATGGTTTTATTGTTTAACTCTCTGAATGTTACTCTATAGAAGTGATGACTTGTTCATGGTTTTATTATTTAACTCTCTGAATGTTATTTTATAGAAGTGATGACTTGTTCATGGTTTTATTGAACTCTCTGAATGTTACTCTATAGAAGTGATGACTTATTCATGGTTTTATTGTTTAACTCTCTGTGAATGTTACTCTATAGAAGTAATGACTTATTCATGGTTTTATTGTTTAACTCTCTGAATGTTACTCTATAGAAGTAATGACTTATTCATGGTTTTATTGTTTAACTCTCTGTGAATGTTACTCTATAGAAGTAATGACTTATTCATGGTTTTATTGTTTAACTCTCTGAATGTTACTCTATAGAAGTAATGACTTGTTCATGGTTTTATTGTTTAACTCTCTGTGAATGTTACTCTATAGAAGTAATGACTTATTCATGGTTTTATTGTTTAACTCTCTGAATGTTACTCTATAGAAGTGATGACTTATTCATGGTTTTATTGTTTAACTCTCTGTGAATGTTACTCTATAGAAGTAATGACTTGTTCATGGTTTTATTGTTTAACTCTCTGAATGTTACTCTATAGAAGTGATGACTTGTTCATGGTTTTATTGTTTAACTCTCTGAATGTTACTCTATAGAAGTAATGACTTATTCATGGTTTTATTGTTTAACTCTCTGTGAATGTTACTCTATAGAAGTGATGACTTGTTCATGGTTTTATTGTTTAACTCTCTGAATGTTACTCTATAGAAGTAATGACTTATTCATGGTTTTATTGTTTAACTCTCTGAATGTTACTCTATAGAAGTGATGACTTGTTCATGGTTTTATTGTTTAACTCTCTGAATGTTACTCTATAGAAGTGATGACTTGTTCATGGTTTTATTATTTAACTCTCTGATTGTTACTCTATAGAAGTAATGACTTATTCATGGTTTTATTGTTTAACTCTCTGTGAATGTTACTCTATAGAAGTAATGACTTATTCATGGTTTTATTGTTTAACTCTCTGTGAATGTTACTCTATAGAAGTAATGACTTATTCATGGTTTTATTGTTTAACTCTCTGAATGTTACTCTATAGAAGTAATGACTTGTTCATGGTTTTATTGTTTAACTCTCTGTGAATGTTACTCTATAGAAGTGATGACTTGTTCATGGTTTTATTGTTTAACTCTCTGTGAATGTTACTCTATAGAAGTAATGACTTGTTCATGGTTTTATTGTTTAACTCTCTGAATGTTACTCTATAGAAGTGATGACTTGTTCATGGTTTTATTGTTTAACTCTCTGAATGTTACTCTATAGAAGTAATGACTTATTCATGGTTTTATTGTTTAACTCTCTGAATGTTACTCTATAGAAGTAATGACTTATTCATGGTTTTATTGTTTAACTCTCTGAATGTTACTCTATAGAAGTGATGACTTGTTCATGGTTTTATTGTTTAACTCTCTGAATGTTACTCTATAGAAGTGATGACTTGTTCATGGTTTTATTATTTAACTCTCTGAATGTTACTCTATAGAAGTGATGACTTGTTCATGGTTTTATTTTTTAACTCTCTGAATGTTACTCTATAGAAGTAATGACTTATTCATGGTTTTATTGTTTAACTCTCTGTGAATGTTACTCTATAGAAGTAATGACTTATTCATGGTTTTATTGTTTAACTCTCTGTGAATGTTACTCTATAGAAGTAATGACTTATTCATGGTTTTATTGTTTAACTCTCTGAATGTTACTCTATAGAAGTAATGACTTGTTCATGGTTTTATTGTTTAACTCTCTGTGAATGTTACTCTATAGAAGTAATGACTTATTCATGGTTTTATTGTTTAACTCTCTGAATGTTACTCTATAGAAGTGATGACTTATTCATGGTTTTATTGTTTAACTCTCTGAATGTTACTCTATAGAAGTGATGACTTGTTCATGGTTTTATTGTTTAACTCTCTGAATGTTACTCTATAGAAGTAATGACTTGTTCATGGTTTTATTGTTTAACTCTCTGTGAATGTTACTCTATAGAAGTGATGACTTATTCATGGTTTTATTGTTTAACTCTCTGAAAGTCCAGAAATATTTGGCTGCTTTGGTTAGAATTATCTGCTGCCTTAAAATTGTGAAATGTGTAATGCTGTGTTGAAATTGTGAAATGTACAATGCTGTGTTGATGTGAGCTATGTAATGCTGCCTTAAAATTGTGAAATGTGCAATGCTGTGTTAAAATTGTGAAATGTACAATGCTGTGTTGATGTGAGCTATGTAATACTGCCTTAAAATTGTGAAATGTGCAATGCTGTGTTGAAATTGTGAAATGTACAATGCTGTGTTGATGTGAACTATGTAATACTGCCTTAAAATTGTGAAATGTATAATGCTGTGTTGATGTGAACTATGTAATTCTGCCTTAAAATTGTGAAATGTATAATGCTGTGTTGATGTGAAATGTGTAATGCTGTGTTGAAATTGTGAAATGTATAATGCTGTGTTGATGTGAGATATGTAATACTGCCTTAAAATTGTGAAATGTATAATGCTGTGTTGATGTGAACTATGTAATTCTGCCTTAAAATTGTGAAATGTGTAATGCTGTGTTGATGTGAACTATGTAATACTGCCTTAAAATTGTGAAATGTATAATGCTGTGTTGATGTGAACTATGTAATCTATCTATCTATCTATTGACCTTTCGAGCCGTAACCGGCCCATAGGGCGTAGACCAAGATACACCTTCTCCTATATGAATTTTTGTTCTAGCAGTTTTCTTTTAAAGATATTTTATCAAATCTCGCCATCTGTCTCTGTTCTGTGCAAGCAGTTCTATCTCATTGAGGGAGCCGACTCCTGCTGCTCTTGCCTCTCTCATCAATGTTCTTCTCAGTGTCTCCCTGGGTCTTCCTCTTTTTCTTTTACCTGTTGTTTCCCATATGAGGGCTTGCTTTGCTATTCGATTATTATCTCTTCTCATCACATGTCCAACGTATGACCATCGCCTTTTCTTTATTACTGAAGATATTAGTGGTTGATTGGCGATTTCTCTAATTTCCTCGTTTGTTTTGAATTCGTTCCATTCTATACCAAGTATTTTCCTTAGACATTTATTTTCGAATGCGTTCAACTTTGTTTCTATATCTCTTGTTGTTTTCCAGCTTTCACACGCATACGTAAGGAACTATGTAATACTGCCTTAAAATTGTGAAATGTATAATGCTGTGTTGGTGTGAGCTATGTAATGCCATGTTGATGTGAACTGTGTAATGCTGCCTTAAAATTGTGAAATGTGTAATCTTCTACCTTTCAACTCCCTGTGGAGCATAGGTCTTCAACAAACACTTTCCAAACTATTCTGTTTCTTGCCATTCTTTTAAGATCATTCCATGTCTTCCCCATCTTCTTCATGTCTGCTTCCATCTGTCTTCACCAAGAATATTTTGGTCTTCCCCTTTGTCTTTTTCCTTGGAGACAAGGTCAGACATATCCGTAAATGCTCAGATCTCCTCTCAAGTATGGTTGTATATTCATGATCATTGACTGAATCATTAGCGCTTGCCCTACCTTCTTCAATGCATTCAGAATGTCAGTCCATTTCTTTGCACGTCCACCAACCACGGCAGCCGTTCCAGTCAGGCTGTCAGCTCATACTTTTCATTTCAGACTCAAGTGTCAAGGAATAAAAATGAAACATATACAGGCCAGTCCTGAAACATATACCGGCCAGTCCTGAAACATATACCGTCCAGTCCTGAAACATATACCGTCCAGTCCTGAAACATATACCGTCCAGTCCTGAAACATATACCGGCCAGTCCTGAAACATATACAGGCCAGTCCTGAAACATATACAGGCCAGTCCTGAAACATATACCGGCCAGTCCTGAAACATATACAGGCCAGTCCTGAAACATATACAGGCCAGTCCTGAAACATATACAGGCCAGTCCTGAAACATATACAGGCCAGTCCTGAAACATATACCGGCCAGTCCTGAAACATATACAGGCCAGTCCTGAAACATATACAGGCCAGTCCTGAAACATATACAGGCCATTCCTGAAACATATACAGGCCATTCCTGAAACATATACAGGCCATTCCTGAAACATATACCGGCCAGTCCTGAAACATATACAGGCCAGTCCTGAAACATATACAGGCCATTCCTGAAACATATACCGGCCAGTCCTGAAACATATACAGGCCAGTCCTGAAACATATACAGGCCATTCTTGAAACATATACCAGTCAGTCCTGACCTCTTTAGCAACACCAATCACTGTCTTCAAACACAATAAACTCCTGCTGTGAACTGCTACTTTAGACATATCTAAAATGCATGATCTTATTTTAGATAATGAATTCTAAAATTTAGATTCTCGCTGTTTCTATTTTCTTGTGTTTTCTATCTATTTATTGACCTTTCGAGCCGTAGCCGGCCCATAGGGCGTAGACCACAATACTCCTTCTCTTATCTGAATTTTGTTCTAGCAGTTTTCAATTCTTTTAAAGATATTTTATCAAATCTCGCCATTTGTCTCTGTTCTGTGCAAGCAGCTCTATTTCATTGAGGGAGCCAAATCCTGCTGTTCTTGCCTCTCTCATCAATGTTCTTCTCAGTGTCTCTCTGGGTCTTCCTCTTTTTCTCTTACCTGTTGTTTCCCATATGAGGGCTTGCTTTGGTATTTGGTTATTATCTCTTCTCATCACATGTCCAACATATGACCATCGTCTTTTCTTTATTACTGAAGATATTATTGGTTGATTGGCGATTTCTCTAATTTCCTCGTTTGTTTTGAATTCGTTCCACGCTATACCAAGTAATTTTTTCTTAGACATTTATTTTCGAATGTGTTCAACTTTGTTTCTATATCTCTTGTTGTTTTCCAACTTTCACACGCATACGTAAGGGTTGACAGTACATTTGATTTGAATAGACTAAGTTTTGTGTTTGTGCTGATGAGTTTTGATTTCCACAACTTTTCAAGGCTTCTGAAAGACATTGCAGCTTTAGCTATTCTAATTCTAGTTTCTTTGCTTGTATCTCCTTCTCGACCAATGTGACTTCCAAGATAGATAAAGTAATCGATCTCTTGTACTGGTTTGTTTTCCATGTATATTTTGTCGTCTGTTGGAATTAAACTTTTCATGACTTTAGTCTTTTCATGATTGATCTCAAGCCCAATTTTTGCTGGCTATTGATGATAGTTCATTTGAGTTTTTCTGCATCGTTTTTATCTGGCTGCTGATGAGAACTATGTCATCAGCAAAGTCTACTTGTGCTTTAGCTTTGAGATAAACACATCCCCTACCACCACCTACTTGCTGGCCTTGTCACAGGCTGATCTAACTCAGAGGATCAAGCAGATTTTTTTTTTTTGACTTAATAAAAATTATCTTTAGATTCCTCTTTGCTGCTTATCTCTATTTTCTGTTGACACTGCAAGGTACAAGGAGTCAAAGAACAGCCCCACTTTATTATTATTTGAACATCCTGTCATCACACCATTAACTAAGCACATTAACTATTTTCTGTTGACACTGAAGGGCACAAGGAGTCCGCCAACAGCGCAACTTTATTATTTGAACATCTTTTCATCACACCATTAACAAAGCACTTTAACAAGTTTTGATTTTTTTTGTGTCCAGCTACTTCCCGCTGCTTGTCAAGTTGCCATGGAGGAAAGTTCAGAGTTCAGGGAAGGGTTACCCAGAAATTATCTCAACTACATGGGTATTGTTCACTCTGAAAAGGTATGTTTGTTGTTGGCATCTTTTTTATACCACTTCTTCTTCATTACTCCTGTCTATTGTTCATCCTCTAAAGGGTGTTAGGTATGTGTACGTGTGTTATGTCACTTATTTACGGCAAGCTACAGTATCTATGTTCTCATATAAACAGTAATGGGACATGTTTATTATTCAGTAGTTTCTGTTTGTTTTATTGTTTAGTATAATCTATATTTGGTTCTATGTATATTACTCTATAATTATATGAAAACTTTCAAATTCATAGACCTAAATAAAAAAAAACTATGACACAGATGAACATATGCTACACATTGCAGGCATTTTGTACAATAAGTGTACTGTCAGTAGTACACATGTTTTTATTGTATAATTTTGACAGGTATTTGTATTTTTATGTTATAGATTTGATCAGTTATTTAAAAAAGTAAAGAACCTTGTCATGCCAAGTGCTGTATATGATGATAGTGACCATCATTTTTATGGACCTTCGGCACATGATTTTTGGGGTAATGTGGTTGGTAATACGCCCGTGCCGCTTTACTTTCCCAGGAAAAAAATCCGGTACCCATTAAAGGCTGGGTGAACCGGAAGCCGTCAGTTGGGATCGAACCCGACCTCTTGTCCTTTGTAGTCCAGTTCCCTAACCCCTGAACTATCATGGCTCCTTAGATTTAACCAGCACTTGAGATTTATTGTACAGAGTTGACATGCAATTAATTTGCTAACAATAATCCTGTAAAATAAAATTGACGACTTCCAAAACAGAATCTTCCAGAAAGAACAGTTTTCATCGAGAAAATGCAATCCTTGGTTTCAACGCTGATGAAGTCGTTGCCAGTGGATTCAGCTTGTGATCAGATGGGCAAACAACTCATGCATGACTCCATGCCCCCAGTTCTGTCCGAAGGTTGGTCTATGTTTATTTGTTGTGCCATATTTATTTGTTGTGCCATGTTCAGAAATTTGGGATTTTGCTGTTTAGCTGTAGGGTAAATGTATGAATATTATTTTATGAAGTATAAAATATAAATATATATTATTCTATATATGTATGTATATATATGTATATATATATATATATATATATATCCTTATCCTTCCACAATCTTCTATCTACAGTGCATCATCTCAGTTCTGTTGTTGACTGTTTTCCATGCCATGACACCAAGCTAACTAGTATTTTGTCTCTTTGTCATCCACGATCTCTCTTTTTTTGTATTTTGCCTGTTGTAACCAAGTATTCCAACTTTCCTCTTCTCATAATGTGCCCGCAAAATGTTGATTGTTTCTATCTGATGTTTTTTAGGAGCTCCCTTTTTGTGTTAGCCTCTTTGAGAATTTCCTCATTGGTCTTGTTAGCTGTCCAGGGAACTTTCAACATTCTTCTGAGAAATCCCATCTCTGTGGCCTCTAACTGTCTTTTCATTTGTTTTTATTGGATAGATTTGAGATTTGGATTTGTATTTATGATTTCTCTCTGCAGCAACCACCCCTGTTTTAAGCAGTGAGGCCCGGCTTGAAACGTCAATTACTCATCGATGGAAAAATATGAGTACCTCTGAAGCCGAAGTTACTTTTTTGTGCAGCGAGGGACCCCTGTGCACATGGCTGCTAGGGAAAAACGGATTAACACCCAAAATTCAGTTCCTAGTATCTAGGGACTTCGTCAGAGGGTAAAAGCTGGCGAACGAAAAAAAAGAGAAAGAAAAAAAAATTGTTTGTCTACTGCCCATGAGTCGCTTCCATAGGTCAGAATTGGTTCTATATAGCACCAATGGACTCTTTTTTCTCACTTCTATTGACAGAGATTTGTTGCATAAGATATTTTTCATTTTCTGAAATGCTATTTTGGCCTGAGCTATTCTGCTTTTTATTTCTGTGGTGCATCTCCCATCTGATGTAATTATTGTGCCCGAGTATTTGAAACGTTGCACTTGTTTCAGATTTGTCCTGTTTTTTTTTATGCTGCATGATGGTGATGATTGTTTCTTCGATATGACCATTACTTCTGTTTTCTTACTATTCAGACTTAGACCTTTCTTGTTGCTTTCTTTTACTAGTATGCCTATCATTTCTTGTAGTTCATTCTCAGTCTCTGCTATTAAGACTCCACATATAGCAAATTATTTATGTTGTGACCATTAACTTCAATTCTTTTTTTGTCTACTATTGATCTCATAATATGTTCGCTCAAAAGTGAAAACAAATCCGACGACACGACACAGCCTTGTCTGACTCCTTGTTTTATATATTGGAATTGTCCTGTTTGGTTGCTAATTCATATAGTTGCTGTTTGTTGCCAGTACATGTTTTTTATGATTCGCAGATTATCCAATATTAGGAAGAAACAATCACCATATTTTGGCCATGTAATGAGATGAGAACAGCTGGAATATATTATAACAAGTGGGAAAATTGAGGGACGAAGAGATAGAGGGAAGCAAAGAGAAAAGATACCAGACAGCTCTAAGAGAAAGGCTTGGCAGAAGGTCAACAACAGAAATGATAATTAACTATTGAGATTGAAAGTTGTGGAGAG
Organism: Megaustenia siamemsis; assembly: GCA_032433765.1. Lineage (NCBI taxonomy): Eukaryota > Metazoa > Mollusca > Gastropoda > Stylommatophora > Ariophantidae > Megaustenia > Megaustenia siamemsis. The sequence goes on from JAVIAB010000050.1 coordinate 10,838,173, forward strand.
ACATGATCATCTGCGCCAGCAGGCTTGGTACTTGATGATAATGAAATGTATGAAATATGTGGTCCATAAAAGATTACTCCACATATCAATTGATTTCTCATCTCAACATTTACCTAAACAAGTCATAAAAGATTACTCCACATATCAATTGATTTCTCATCTCAACATTTACCTAAACAAGTCATAAAAGATTACTCCACATATCAATTGATTTCTCATCTCAACATTTACGTAAACAAGTCATAAAAGATTACTTCACATATCAATTGATTTCTCATCTCAACATTTGCCTAAACAAGTCATAAAGATTACTCCACATATCAATTGATTTCTCATCTCAACATTTACCTAAACAAGTCATAAAAGATTACTCCACATATCAATTGATTTCTCATCTCAACATTTACCTAAACAAGTCATAAAAGATTACTCCACATATCAATTGATTTCTCATCTCAACATTTACCTAAACAAGTCATAAAAGATTACTCCACATATCAATTGATTTCTCATCTCAACATTTACCTAAACAAGTCATAAATGTTTATAAAGCAGTAAATCCACAGGCCATCTTTGAACTCTCTGATATCATGATCTTCATCAATACAGATGTATGAACCTGAATTCGTCTTCCTGATCCTGTAACTTCAAAGTTTCTTGAATGTTATGTAGAGCCAGTCTTAACATATAAATGTGAATCATGGACAATAGGACAACAGACAAACAAATCACTGGAGGCTGTAGAATTGTGGTTTTACAGAAGAATGTTGAGAATACAGTGGACAGCTAAGAAAATATATAAATATTGGACATTAGTGTTGGAGCAACCCATCACATCACAGTTAAGGAGGTGACATTGGACATTAGTGTTGGAGCAACCTGTCACATCACAGTCAATGAGATGACATATTGGACATTAGTGTTGGAGCAACCCGTCACATCAGTCAATGAGATGATATATTGGACATTAGTGTTGGAGCAACCCGTCACATCAGTCAATGAGATGACATATTGGACATTAGTGTTGGAGCAACCCGTCACATCACAGTTAAGGAGGTGACATTGGACATTAGTGTTGAATCAACCCATCACATGGAGGCGAAGGCACGCCTCCCTGCACCAGAGCTGGAAGTTGTCAGCGACCCACAGCTGATGGCTTACGCCAGGATCGGTGAACCAGAACCATCCATACCCTGCTCCACCTCTCCGTGGTGCCTCTAGTAACAGACTAACCTGTCTAGTCTGGCCAAGCGAGCAGGGATCGAAGAGGGAAGACAACCCGGTACTCAAAAATGTCGTGCTGAAGTCGGATGTGTTGGGCCGAAAGGTGCAAATATCACAGTTTAACTGCAAACCACAACACAATGCAGACACGCCCACTTCTAGTCCTTTTAAGGGCAGATGACGAAGAGGTGACTCCTTTAGCCATCGGGCAAACGCAAGCAACCCATCATATCATTCATGACAAGCTAAAATTTCTAAACAAAAATGTATGCAAGTTGAGAACTCTAGTGACAGTGAACCTGTCTCAAAGAATTCTTTTCCTGTGGTATCTATACATTAGTCAAGTGCTGGTGTAAATGCACTGAACTAAAGCGGGGTCTATGTTCAACAGTCAGTCTATCTATCTATCTATCTATTGACCTTTCGAGCCGTAACCGGCCCATAGGGCGTAGACCAAGATACACCTTCTCCTATATGAATTTTTGTTCTAGCAGTTTTCTTTTAAAGATATTTTATCAAATCTCGCCATCTGTCTCTGTTCTGTGCAAGCAGTTCTATCTCATTGAGGGAGCCGATTCCTGCTGCTCTTGCCTCTCTCATCAATGTTCTTCTCAGTGTCTCCCTGGGTCTTCCTCTTTTTCTTTTACCTGTTGTTTCCCATATGAGGGCTTGCTTTGCTATTCGATTATTATCTCTTCTCATCACATGTCCAACGTATGACCATCGTCTTTTCTTTATTACTGAAGATATTAGTGGTTGATTGGCGATTTCTCTAATTTCCTCGTTTGTTTTGAATTCGTTCCATTCTATACCAAGTATTTTCCTTAGACATTTATTTTCGAATGTGTTCAACTTTGTTTCTATATCTCTTGTTGTTTTCCAGCTTTCACACGCATACGTAAGGGTTGATAGTACATTTGATTTGAATAGCCTAAGTTTTGTGTTTGTGCTAATGAGTTTTGATTTCCACAACTTTTCAAGGCTTCTGAAAGACATTGCTGCTTTAGCCAGTCTGATTCTAATTTCTTTGCTCGTATCCCCTTCTCGATCAATGTGACTTCCAAGATAGATGAAGTGATCGATCTCTTCTACTGGTTTGTTTTCCATGTATATTTTGTCACTTGTTGGAATTAAACTTTTCATGACTTTAGTCTTTTCATGATTGACCTCAAGCCCAATTTTGCTGGCTATTGATGATAGTTCATTTGTGTTTTCCTGCATCGTTTTTATCTGATTGCTGATGAGAACTATGTCATCAGCAAAGTCCAGGTCCTCCAAATGGTCTCCTTGTATCCATTCGATGCCTTTATTACCAGTGCAGCATTTCTTCATTATGAAGTCCATAACAATTCCAAATAACAAGGGCGATAAAATACATCCTTGTTTAACCCCAGTTTCTATTGGGAAACATTCGCTCAGTCCTTCCTCTGTTCGAACTGCACATGTGTAACCATCATACATGTCTTTGATAATATTTATGATTTTTGATGGTAAGCCATATTGCTTCAGAATTTTCCACAAAGAATCTCTATGAATACTATCAAATGCTTTTTTGAAGTCGATGAAGTTAAGTACAAAAGGTTTTTGCTTTTCAATGTGTTCCTCCAATATAAGTCGTAGAGTGAAAATGTGGTCAAGACAGCTTCTCCCTTTTCTAAACCCAGCCTGTTCTTCACGCATTACTGTATCTATTGAATCCTTTATTCTATTTAGGATGATTTTACAGAATAATTTTGAGGCAACTGACAAAAGTGTCACGCCTCTCCAATTGTTACAATCTCTAAGATTGCCCTTTTTTGGGATCTTAACAATGATTCCTTTTTTCCATTTATGAGGCGTCATCTCTGTTTTCCAAATGATGTTGAACATTTTTTGGAGATGTATTAAATTATGGCTATCAATTGCCTTGAGGATCTCAGCTGTTAACTTATCCTCTCCAGCAGCCTTGTTATTGGTCATTAGCTTTAAGGTGGTTTCTATTTCACTCAAGGTGAAGTCATCTAAATTTACATCTAATTCTGCTGCTGGTGTTTCAGCTTCAAAATCTATTAAACTGTGAGGTAGTGGACGGTTAAGAATTTCTTTGAAGTGTTCCGCCCAACGGGCTTATATGTCTGCGCTTGTTGTTAGCATTAATCCAGATTTGTCTAGAATTGGTGTTCCACTGGATGTATAGGTGTTTGTCAGCATCTTTTGTACAGTATAAAGAGTTCTGCTGTCTCCTGTAATTGCAGCTGTCTCTGCTTTCTCTGCCAAGTTGTCTATATAAGCTCTTGTATCTCTTCTTGCCGAACTTTTCACTTTGTTGTCTAATTCTTTGTATGTTGCTTTTGCCAGAACCTTTCCAAGATCTGTCTTTACATTAGTCATGGCTCTCTTCGCTTCTCTTCTTTCTTTGATGTATTTCCATGTGGTGTCTGAGATCCAAGCTCGTTTTTCCATTTTCTTCAGTCCAGCACTTGCTTCTGCTGCTGTCATTAGTATTTTGCTCTGTGAGTCCCACATTTCATTGATATCTAAGTCTATTTCACCAAGTGCTGAATAACAATTACTTAGCTCTATGTTAAACTTTTCCTTTATTGCTTCATCTTTCAGTTTATGACTATCAATTTTATGTGTAATTGACCTCTTCTGTTGGTTTCTAAATTTTAATCTTATTTTCCCAATGCACAGGTTGTGGTCACTATTAACATCAGCACCTCTGTATGCTCTTACATCTATTAATGATGATCTGAATTGTTGTTTAATACATAGGTGGTCAATTTGATTTGATGTTCTATCATCAGGAGATATCCATGTTGTTTTGTGGATATTTTTATGTGGAAATAATGTCCCACCTATAACTAAATTTTCTATTAAACATAATTCTATTAATCTTTCTCCATTCTGACTTGTTGTATTACAGCCTTCTCTCCCCATCACATGTTCCACTCCTGCGTTATCTTGTCCTACTTTGGCGTTGAAGTCTCCCATTACAATTAAAAGATCGTGTTTTGGTATTTTGTTTATAAGTTGTTGCAGTTGGTTATAAAAATCATCCTTAACTTCATCATCAGCTTCGTTTGTAGGCAACAGTCAGTATTTCCAATAAATTGTCTGTAAACAAAAGTAAAGATGGTTTTCCATTGAATTCGCCTTGTCTGTTTCTGCTTTTATTCACTTGTATTCAGCTTACTGTTATCACTGTGTCATGCTGAATCCAATCACTTGTATTCAGTTTACTGTTATCACTGTGTCATGCTGAATCCAATCTCTCCAAAAACAGATTCTTTATAAATCATGTTCTAAGATTTATTGATACTTTACCACTAGTCCGTATTATTCATAGAAGTAACCTTTCTCTCAAACCACATTCCATTGTCCTCTTCTATGCCCACATAATGTTCTTTTAAGAAGAGTGAAACTGGACCTCCATTTCAAAATAATGAAAGGCTCTCTTTACAAAAATGAGTGTTTGATTTGGTTGAAAATAAAATTGCTTATCTTCAAAATTACAAAAGCCCCCCCCCCCCCTTCAATGTAACAGTGAACAGCTCACTAGAGCAACAGATGATTAGTATGTTGATGACTTGCTGGGTGTCTATGAATAGATGCCTCGTACACTAAGTGTTAAAGTGAACTTGTTCACTAAGTGTTAAAGTGAACTCGTACATTAATAGTGTTAAAGTGAACTCGTACGCTAATAGTGTTAAAGTGAACTCGTACATTAATAGTGTTAAAGTGAACTCGTACGCTAATAGTGTTAAAGTGAACTCGTACGCTAATAGTGTTAAAGTGAACTCGTACGCTAATAGTGTTAAAGTGAACTCGTACGCTAATAGTGTTAAAGTGAACTCGTACGCTAATAGTGTTAAAGTGAACTCGTACGCTAATAGTGTTAAAGTGAACTCGCACACTAAGTGTTAAAGTGAACTCGTACACTAAGTGTTAAAGTGAAGTGAACTCATACGCTAAGTGTCAAAGTGAACTCAATGCTAAGTGTTAAAGTGAACTCGTACACTAAGTGTCAAAGTGCACTCACTTTAGATTTGCAAATGACTCAGTAGTCTGGGGGTGTAGTTTATTTGTGCCAAATGTTTTTGTTTCTCCACAGCTGAAAGGTGCTGTAGTGTACATGGAGCTGGCGAGAGGTGGGATCCCATGCAGGTCAGAGTTGTGGGCGTGTCAGAGCTGCAGCCAGACACACCAGTGAAACTCATCAGGCGGGGTGTGCTCAGGTAGGGGTCTACAAAATAACTTTTCTCTAACAGTATTTACTCCACACCTTGAATATTTCACACCATTTGTCTTAATTATTTACTTTCCTGTCTCTGTTGTCCTTTAGAAATTGAGTGTTTCTGTGGTTGCTGTATTATTTATCTTGAGCATCACGAACACCATCCTCTTCATCTCTGCTTCCGCCTGTCTTGTCCAAGTATATTTTGGCCTTCCTCTTATTTTATCTCCCTGGGGATTCCAAAAGAGGGCATGTCATGTAATATTCTCAGTTGGTTTCCACAGTGTGTGTCTTATCCAGTGATGTCATCCTTTTCTTATCTCCTTGTCCATTGTTGTTTCTCTGGTACTTTCCCATAGGTCTTAAACATTATGATGTCTGTTATTTAATTCATTATCTGCCTTCTAGTTCCGCCTTTTCCTGTTACCACACAGATTTTTGCTCCCTGAATGTTTCTTGATGATGATCAAGTTACAAAACTTAGCTATTTGATTGTTTCTTGATGATGATCAAGTTACAAAACTTAACTATTTGATTGATTGTTTCTTGATGATGATCAAGTTACAAAACTTAACTATTTGATTGATTGTTTCTTGATGATGATCAAGTTACAAAACTTAACTATTTGATTGATTGTTTCTTGATGATGATCAAGTTACAAAACTTAGCTATTTGATTGATTGTTTCTTGATGATGATCAAGTTACAAAACTTAACTATTTGATTGATTGTTTCTTGATGATGATCAAGTTACAAAACTTAACTATTTGATTGATTGTTTCTTGATGATGATCAAGTTACAAAACTTAACTATTTGATTGATTGCTTCTTGATGTGATCCAGCACAAATCTAGCCCTAACTCATCTATGATTCTCTCACTCTCCCTCCCTCCCCCCCCCCCTCTCTCTCTCTCTCTCTCTAGGTTTTCCCTTTATTCCATTATTTATTTTTTTAAAAACTTGCATGCTTTGTTAAAGTTGTATAAATGTTATTTTACACAAAACTCTTTATGGTAATGTAGAAAGTCATTGGGCTATTTGATGGTAGGAGAGGAAGGGTGTGGGGTATAAAATGGCACGTATTTTTATGGTAAATGTCCTATGACAGGTCATTTTTAAGGGTTACTGGATGACTGGTCACTTTTGAGAATTAATGGATGATGGGTCATTTTTTAGAGTTAATGGAGGATGGATCACTTTTGAGAGTTAATTGATGATGGGTCATTTTTTAGAGTTAATGGAGGATGGGTCACTTTTGAGAGTTAATTGATGATGGGTCATTTTGGAATTAATGGAGGATGGGTCATTTTTGAGAGTTAATTGATGATGGGTCATTTTTTAGAGTTAATGGAGGATGGGTCACTTTTGAGAGTTAATTGATGATGGGTCATTTTTTAGAGTTAATGGAGGATGGGTCATTTTTGAGAGTTAATTGATGATGGGTCATTTTTTAGAGTTAATGGAGGATGGGTCATTTTTGAGAGTTAATAGAGGATGGGTCATTTTTTAGAGTTAATGGAGGATGGGTCATTTTTGAGAGTTAATTGATGATGGGTCATTTTTTAGAGTTAATGGAGGATGGGTCATTTTTGAGAGTTAATTGATGATGGGTCATTTTTTGAGAGTTAATTGATGATGGGTCATTGTTTAGAGTTAATTGATGATGGGTCATTTTTGAGAGTTAATGGGGGGATGGATGACTTTTTGTTACAAACTGTACGGAGCAATGAAACTTATGGAAACTGCATGGTCTAGAGGTAAGATGACAGAATCTGGACAAGAAAGAAAATCCCAGGTTCAAATCTCACTACAGGTAGTGGGAATGTTTCTCATATCAGATCTATGGTTGCTTTACCCTTCCCTGGTCTCTGGGTGGTGACATCCAATGTCCATCCCTCTTGAATAATGGTGAAAAACAGGAAGTACTGTGTGCACTCTACTCAAGAACCCTTAGCAGTTAAAAAGCCTCTCTCTCTCTCTCTCTCTCTCTCTCTCTCTCTCTCTCTCTCTCTCTCTCTCTCTCTCTCTCTCTCTCTCTCTCTCTCTCTCTCTCTGTGCGATCAAGACTCAATCAGAGTAGGATTCCAGACTCTCTCATGAAGTCAGCTGTTCATTTAAGCGAATCGATTGCCCCATATAGTTTTTCTTCCAGGGAGGTGGGCGTGGACCACATTGCTCTTCTCAGGTCTGTGTACTGGGGACAATCCTGTAGAACATGTTTTGTAGTCATATTGTACAGTGGCATAGGTTGGTTGTACCTATTTTTAATTTGGTGAACATGTGATTCCTCATTCTATTGTGGCCAGTGTGTAGGCAAAGTATGATGACTTGATCAGTTAAAATCTAAAAGAGTTGACAAAATCGCTGCTGTCTGCGAACATTAATATTGAAATGTGTCCATGCTGATGATGGATGTGTCAGCTGAAAGGTGCGGATATAATGGCACAGCACACCTAAGTCTGTTTAATGAGTGGACACTAACTATAGAGAGTTTCAAGTAATGTGAGTTTGATATTTATATGCATTTGTCATGTATGATGAAACTGATGCCTGGAGAATCAGATTTCTTTCTTCACTTGACAAGTACTTCTCTTCACAAGTTGTTTCTCACACATCCCCTAACTGACTTGGCCTGAATATTGTCACATCTATATGGCATGTTTTATATTATCCCATGAAGTGGCATTGATATCTCACAATGACAAGTCATCTGAATTACTCCCTGTAAAGCGATATGCCAGGTATAACCCCTTGTACAGCGATCTGTCATAGATAGTCACATTGTTCGTTTGTCATCACCCGATGACTAAAGGATTGCACTTCTTTGTTATCCGCCCCTTAAAAGGACATTAAGTGTGCATGTCTGTGTTGTGTTGTGGTTTGCAGTCATCATCATCATAGAGTGCCGTCTCCGCAACGAAGGTTGGCTACCATGGATCGCCATTCCACTCTGTTTCTTACTTTGATGGTGCAGGTAGTCATAGATTGACTTGTCCATCTTTTGATGTTACTCATCTATGTTAGTCTTAGTCTGCCTCTGCCTCTTTTACCTTTTATTTTCCCTTCCAATATTACTTTTAGTAGGCTGTTGTGTCTTTTATCATCATCATCATCGAGTGCCGTCTCCGCAATGAAGGTTGGCTACCATGGAGTGCCATTCCACTCTGTTTCTTACTTTGATGGTGCAGGTAGTCATAGATTGACTTGTCCATCTTTTGATGTTACTCATCTATGTTAGTCTTAGTCTGCCTCTGCCTCTTTTACCTTTTATTTTCCCTTCCAATATTACTTTTAGTAGGCTGTTGTGTCTTTTATCATCATCATCATCGAGTGCCGTCTCCGCAATGAAGGTTGGCTACCATGGAGTGCCATTCCACTCTGTCTCTTGCTTTGATGGTGCAGGTTGTCATAGGCTGATTTGTCCATCTTTTGATGTTACTCGTTCATTTTAGTCTTGGTCTGCCTCTGCCTCTTTTACCTTGTATTTTCCCCTCCAGGATTACTTTGAGTAGGCTGTTGTGTCTTTTAATATGGCCCAAAAATAAGTACAAAGGTTTTGCAGTAAAACTTTGATATCTGTGCCTTTCTGCCCAACACATCCAACTTCAGCACGACATTTTTGAGTACATGGCTGTCTTCCCTCCATGAACCCTACTCACTTGGCCAGAATAGACAGGTTAGTCTGTTTCTGGAGGCACCACGAAGAGCTGGAGCAGGGTCTGAGTAGTTCTGGTTCACTGATCCGGCGCAAGCCATCAGATGTGGGTCACTAACAACTTCCAGCTCTGCTGCTGTGAGGCGCGCCTTCACCTCCATTATCACCACATAATGAATGACTCATTCTCTTGTCATCCTTAAAAATGGTTTGTCTTTACTCTCTTGTCATCCTTCAAAATGGTTTGTTTTTACTCTCTTGTCATCCTTAAAAATGGTTTGTCTTTACTCTCTTGTCATCCTTAAAAATGGTTTGTCTTTACTCTCTTGTCATCCTTCATAATGGTTTGTCTTTACTCTCTTGTCATCCTTCAAAATGGTTTGTTTTTACTCTCTTGTCATCCTTCAAAATGGTTTGTCTTTACTCTCTTGTCATCCTTCAAAATGGTTTGTCTTTACTCTCTTGTCATCCTTCAAAATGGTTTGTATTTACTCTCTTGTCATCCTTCAAAATGGTTTGTCTTTACTCTCTTGTCATCCTTCAAAATGGTTTGTCTTTACTCTCTTGTCATCCTTCAAAATGGTTTGTCTTTACTCTCTTGTCATCCTTCAAAATGGTTTGTCTTTACTCTCTTGTCATCCTTCAAAATGGTTTGTCTTTACTCTCGTGTCATCCTTCAAAATGGTTTGTCTTTACTCTCTTGTCATCCTTCAAAATGGTTTGTCTTTACTCTCTTGTCATCCTTCAAAATGGTTTGTCTTTACTCTCTTGTCATCCTTCAAAATGGTTTGTCTTTACTCTCTTGTCATCCTTCAAAATGGTTTGTCTTTACTCTCTTGTCATCCTTCAAAATGGGTTGTCTTTACTCTCTTGTCATCCTTCAAAATGGTTTGTCTTTACTCTCTTGTCATCCTTCAAAATGGTTTGTCTTTACTCTCTTGTCATCCTTCAAAATGGTTTGTCTTTACTTGTTTCTGTTTCCACACAAACTCCCATCCACAAAAGTACATAAAATTATGACATAAAATAAGTAACTTTTATTAATATGAAAAATGATAAAACTTAATTGTAAAATATATTTTTACTTTAATAAAAACAAAGCTGCAGGATAAAATATTCCTGGAATATAGAACAATTTGTTGTACCTAGAAGATCTATTACAACAAGTGAGAGAAGTATTAGTTCTTCCCTCTGTTTAATGACTGGTTATTGTCACAGAAAAGTTTCTAAATTCCCGAAGCGGCAGTAAGATAAAAAAATCGCTGACTATGCATTTCTCTGGTCCATATTAACCAACAGTTTCCAATCATTCTTAAGCTTCTCTATCTTCAACAACATGCTTTGTAGGTTAGCTTCTTGATAGTAGAGCCAGAAGTAGTTCTAGTATTAGATTATGACTAAACAATAGCTGGGTTGACAAAGTACATACACTCTACAATCAACACAGAACTAGAGTTATCAGCCTCCGCACACTGAAGGATATATTGGAGAGGAGTTCTGAGTACTTATGGACATGTTCAAAGTGCAGTGAGAATGATCTGTTGACTAAAGTAAACTAAATATATACCTAATAGCAGTTTGTTGTTGTCTTAAAAAAACTCTATAATAACGCTGCTTACAGGACCAATATCAGAGTTTTTTAACAATGACAAATTGTTATTAGGTATATAACTCAGTGGAGGAATGAAAATAGGTCACGTGCTGGAGTCGAAAAGACTTTCATTGGGGATGAGCTTTTACAGATGTTATTCCACAGAAAAAGTGGCTAATGTATTTTAAATTAACCTGACAAGTAATTTTCTTTGTTGGCGTTTCCTTCTAGCTTATTTTACTTTTGAATGTCTATTCATTTTATAATTTGTCTTAACGATGTGATTTTTGTGCTTTTTTTTTATATGATACTGATTTGGGGTATTTTTAAAAATGCTGTTTTGCTGTTTCAATTCTTTCTTTTTAATTCACCTTTTATTTGCTTTTCCTTGTTCATTTGGAAGATGTTTTTGCTAGTAATTTTGAATTCTCTAATGGTGTCATTTCTAGAACTGAATATTTATAATCAGTTTTATGTTAATGCTGTATCCTGTATTATTTCTTTCATCTAATTGATTGATGTGCTTCCTATCTGATCCTTTGTTAGTCATTAATCCATTACTCTCATTGCAGATTACCTGTTTCTGAAATATTTTTATATGTGGCTTTTTAAAAAAAAATATTCTTGCCTATATCAAGTCTTGTGTGACATCTTTGATGACATTTTCCTTTCCTATGAAAAAGTTATTCCTCTCATCTTTCATTATAATGTCAGGTGTTCTTTAATGCTTGGTTCTGTGTTGGTATTTGAGCTCTAAATCTGAGAAAGAACTCTACACACATTCTGTCTAGATCTTTATGTGCAATCAGGAAATAAATCAGAGAACGAATGAACACTCTCCACAATCAATATCTTCAAAATCAGAAAATGTTCATATTTATAATAACAGAGAATCTTCATGTTTAAAATAACAGAGAATGTTCACATTTAACATAACAGAGAATGTTCATATTTAAAATAACAGACTCTTATTGGAGTACAAGCACAGCCATAAGTTAATCAAATTATCTTTTGCTATCAATAATTACTGTAACGAGTTTTTAAATTAATGTGGGCTGATGTGTCCACATGAGATGAATGATCATAATGCCCTAATGTTATCATCCTTGGTTACTAAAGATGACTATAAGAGAATTTCAAAACAGGCTCTTATATAGGAAATATCAGGGCACAGGAAAAGAAGACATAGAGAGACACTGGAAAGAACACTGGTAAGAGAAGCAAAGTTGGAAGGCACAGACTTATCCAATAAGATTAAACATCTTGCTCAGAATAGAGATGACTGGCAAAAATGACTATGAGCCCTATGTGTGGTCTAGGAAGGATCACGATCAACAAACATTCTATAACATGACTATCAGATTTACTGCAGATGCTTTTTGAAGAAATTAAATATTCGGTTGAAGCTCTGTTCATAAGCATCTTTGTTGAATCCTGGGGACGTAACATTGGCAAAGGCATGGCCAGCATCATACGTGAAGAGCTCTGCTGGGACACCATACTCTTTCAGCTTTTCATAAAATGGTTCATAATCCTCCCGAGAGGAAAATCCTTTTGCCTCATCCTTCTCGCCGAAGTGTAGCTGAATTGGGACTCTGATATTTCGATAATCGTAGATATGCTGAGCTGCTCGTGGGATGCCATAAAATGGAGCGGCTGCGTCCACACTGCTGAATTCTGTTACAACAGCAATGGATATTGCCCCACCAAGACAGAATCCTGTAACCCCGACTTTCTTGATCCCCTGTGACTTCAAATACCTGTTATCAAATCAACATATGTTTTTTTATTACCTATTTAATAAACAAATGCTTGTATAGTCCGTTCAGAAATTCATAATCACACCTGAATTAGCTTTGTGTGGTAACCGCTTGTTATTTTAGTTTCAAAATTTGCATGCAATCTTAGAATATTGATGACGCAAAGATTTTGGTATTTTTTATTCCACAAACACAACAGATTTTGCACATCAGCGAATTCCTTTGATCTTTTATGACGATATCACACAAGTTGATTCAAATTTTAGAGTTTACAGTAATCGTGTTAAATTGTCCAGTTTACTGGAATTCTTGTCAGAGGCGTATCTACATAGTGCTTAATTGTGGGTGTTGTTCGTTATGTGTCTTTGCAAACATGAATTCAATTGGTTACAATTGCTGATATAGGAAAAAAGTAACCTTTTGCATAGTTATAAATTTGCATTTCAAACTCATTGTAATTTAGATATAAATGTTGGTATTTAAAGTCAACAAATTGTCTACTGAGTCTTCACAAAATTAACAAAGATACGCCTTCTCTTTGGTAATTAATGCCGAGGCCGTGGTGCGTCATGTCGTTCAATAACAATTCAGTTTTGTGCACGGGATTTTCCTGAAGTTAGTGTTTCTGCCGTAGCCAAACTAATTTACGTGAATGAGCGCACCAAATTAATGTATATATCCTAAAATGGTGTCAAATTCGAACAGGGTGAATTTAATATAGCCTAAAGAAGGAAACTTTTAAACTAGATCAAATTTCTCAGACCAAAAAATATTTCTATAACGTCATCAATATTCTAAGATTAAATACAAATTTTGAAACCAAAATAACAAGCGGTTATCACGCAAAACTAATTCAGGTGTGATTATGAATTTCTGAACGGACTATAGTAGTAAAATGATGCACTAAGTAGTGTTAACAAATGTATGTTCTTAATTGTTCACTACCATCAATATTGTGCACACAAACATTTCTAATAAGTAAATTAGTGCACATACAAATTTCCAGTAATTAATGTAGTGCAAGCTGAGTGGTTAGTGAACTGGACTACACAGGACAAGAGCGGGTTTGATCTTGGATCCTGATCGACGGCTTCTGGGTTCACCCAGCCTTAAATGGGTACCTGATTTTTTTCTGGGAAAGTAAAGTGGTACGGGCATAATACCGACCACATTGCCCCCCCAATTCATGTGATGAAGGTCTGTATAAAATATGGTCACTAACACCATATTCCCTATACGTCAGTTCTCCCAGAACCGTAACAGGGCTCTTTACTTTAACATAAAAATTGCTGCAAAGTAAAATAGTGCTCATAATAATTACTAGAAAGCAATATAGCACTCATAATTATTGGTAGTAAGTTAAGGTTTCATAAACGTCAAGTAAAATAGTGCACATAATAATTAATATTTTAAGATAGACACAGCACATAATAATTAATATTTTAAGGTAGACACAGCACATAATAATTAATATTTTAAGGTAGACACAGCACATAATAATTAATATTTTAAGATAGACACAGCACATAATAATTCATATTTTAAGATAAACACAGCACATAATAATTCATATTTTAAGGTAGACACAGCACATAATAATTCATATTTTAAGGTAGACACAGCACATAATAATTAATATTTTACAATAGACACAGCACATAATTAATATTTTAAGATAAACACAGCACATAATAATTAATATTTTAAGATAGACACTAATGGGCAGTTCATCCTCGGTTTATCAATAAATCATTTGATAATTCATCTTGCTTCCATGCCTCCTTATGTATAAGTTTATAATTTTCTCTCCCTCTCCTACCTACCTCTAGTCTCCTTGTCCTGCATACCTCATAAGGCCAGATTTGCATTGCTCTGAATAGTTTATGTTCTTGTAGTTTAGCAAACATCATTGTCTCCCTTTTATGTTCTTGTTTTGTAACAAAAACTGTCTCCCTTTAATTCTTAAGTGATTGGAGAGTTTGATGACACTTTTAGTGAAGAATTATTGTTTCGTCTTGTAAGCACTAGCCACCTCATTTCTAAAGAGTAGGTAGAGTGCAGAGAGTTGTTATTTTTACAGTGTAACGTGTACTTTGAGAAGTGTAGGTAGAGTGCAGAGTTGGTGTACTTTGAGAAGTGTAGGCAGAGTGCAGAGAGTTGTTATTTTTACAGTGTAACGTGTACTTTGAGAAGTGTAGGTAGAGTGCAGAGTTGGTGTACTTTGAGAAGTGTAGGTAGAGTGCAGAGAGTTGGTGTACTTTGAGAAGTGTAGGCAGAGTGCAGAGAGTTGGTGTACTTTGAGAAGTGTAGGCAGAGTGCAGAGTTGGTGTACTTTGAGAAGTGTAGGAAATATAGCACAGCACTGTATACATGCTTCATAGAATACGTCAAGACCTTTGACTGCATACATGACTAACTGTGGAACATCAAGAAAGTTATGGACTTTCCAAAACACCTAATACAACTTATCAAATCACTATATCAAGAACAGCAAACAGCTATTAGAATAGTGGGCGAAACATCAAATTGGTTTTTAAGAGTACGAAAAGGGGTGAGGCTGTGATGCATCCTCTCTCCATATCTGTCATCATCTATGCCGAGAACATCGAACATCACGAGAAATGTCAGAAATGGTGACTAGATTTGTGAAGTTCAACACTTTCACAATAAATGGCAACATAATTCTAGAACTCAGATACGTTGACGACACAGTCCCACTCTCAAACAGTGCAAAAGGATTAAAAGAGACAACCGAACGTGTTAACAAACACAGTGAAGAGCAAACCCTCTATCTGAACATTCAAAAGACAGATAATGTCCATGGACAGAACAAAAAACCAACCCACAATCATCATCAACAGAGAAGAATTTGAAATTGTAACAAAGAATATCTGGGATCTGTAGTAACTAACAATGGAGACTGTCAGAAAGAGATAAAAAGATTAGCAAAAGCAGTGCCAAAGTTAAATGCCATGAAGAACATGTGACACAATACCAGCATGAGCAAGGCATTAAAATTTAATTTACTGAGGATATGTATCTTCCTAATGCTACATATGGTTGTGAATCATGGACAATATTGTAAACAAGAAGGAAGAAAATTTGATTAATTTGAAACAAAATGCTACAGAAAAATCCTTAAGATACCATGGGTAATGAAAGGAGCAAAGAAGACATATTAAAAGATTTTAATATTAAAAAGAACTGGTTTATAAACACCATTCTACAGAGGAAATTAAAATATTATGGCCACATCAAAAGACACAGGGCTGGAAAAAAACAATAATGAAAGGCGTGGTTCTTTGGTGACGCATAAGGGGCAGACCAAGAAGAAGGTGGCTTCAAGATATCAAGGAGAATTTGAAGATGACAACAGAAGAAGTGGGAGTTCTGACTAGAGACAAATTCTTTCAGACAGTGGTGAGTGCAACATTCTGTGGGAGATTTGGCTAGAGACAGAGATTCTTTCAGATGTACTGTGGTGAATGCAATGTTTCTGTGGGAGATTTGGCTAGAGACAGAATTTCTTTCAGATGTACTGTGGTGAATGCAAAATTCTGTTGGATATTTGGCTAGAGACAGATTCTTTCAGACATACTGTGGTGAATGCAAAATTCTGTGGGATATTTGGCTAGAGACAGATTCTTTCAGACATACTGTGGTGAATGCAAAATTCTGTGGGAGATTTGGCTAGAGACGGATTCTTTCAGATGAATTGTGGTGAATGCCACGTTCTGTGGGAGATCTTGCTAGAGACAGATTCTTTCAGACAGACTGTGGTGAATGCAACATTCTGTGTAAGGTCTGAGACAGTCTGTGGTGAATGCAACATTCTGTGTGAGATCTGGCTAGAAACAGAGATTATTTCAGACAGTCTGTGGTGAATGCAACATTCTGTGTGAGATCTGGCTAGAAACAGAGATTATTTCAGACAGTCTGTGGTGAATGCAACATTCTGTGTGAGATCTGGCTAGAAACAGAGATTATTTCAGACAGTCTGTGGTGAATGCAACATTCTGTGTGAGATCTGACTAGAAACAGAGATTATTTCAGACAGTCTGTGGTGAATGCAACATTCTGTGTGAGATCTGACTAGAAACAAAGATTATTTCAGACAGAATGTGGTGAATGCAACATCCTGTGTGAGATCTGGCTAGAAACAGAGATTATTTCAGGCAGGCTGTAGTGAATGCCTCGTACTGCAAAGGACATGCGACCTGATGATGAATGTGTACTGGAAAAGAGGGGAGGTACTTTGTGAGAATTATTTAATGGCTATGAGGATTTTTGTAATCCAATATACCTGCTGGTATTGCAGATTAGTCTACAGAACCAATAAGTTGATGAGGATTATTTTGTGGAACCAATAAGTTGATGAGGATTATTTTGTGGAGCCAATAAGTTGATGAGGATTAATTTGTGGAACTAATAAGTTGATGAGGATTATTTTGTGGAGCCAATAAGTTGATGAGGATTAATTTGGAGAACTAAGTTGATGAGGATTATTTTGTGGAACCAATAAGTTGATGAGGATTATTTTGTGTAACCAATAAGTTGATGAGGATTAATTTGTGGAACCAATAAGTTGATGAGGATTATTTTGTGGAACCAATAAGTTGATGAGGATTATTTTGTGGAGCCAATAAGTTAATGAGGATTATTTTGTGGAGCCAATAAGTTGGTGAGGATTAATTTGTGGAGCCAATAAGTTGATGAGGATTAATTTGTGGAACCAATAAGTTGATGAGGATTAATTTGTGGAGCCAATAAGTTGGTGAGGATTAATTTGCGGAGCTAATAAGTTGATGAGGATTAATTTGTGGAACCAATAAGTTGATGAGGATTAATTTGTGGAACCAATAAGTTGATGAGGATTAATTTGTGGAACCACTAGGGAAGTGACCACACCAAAAAAAAAAAAAAAAAAAAAAGGACTGTAACACCAGGTGGAGCCTGTTGTGAAGCTAACCGTACCTGGCAGAGGCATCAACATCTTGTACTGCTCCCCCCCAGTCCAGGTCTTGCACATAGTGGCCTGCTGTCTCACGGTCTACAGCGACCTTGCCTCTATAAAGATCAGGAACAAGTGTTACAAACTTGGTCTTCTCACAGATGTATTTTGCTGTGTCCAGGATGTTTTGGTTCATTCCCCACCATTCCTAGAAAAAATCAAGCACTGTTCACTAACTGCACTGCACTTCATGGCGGTTTGTTTTAATATCAGAAGTGTGTTTTCGTTCATTATATCCTGCATGGTGCAGAAACATGGACATTAGACAAGAAAACAGAACAGAAAATTGATGTCTTTGAAATGTGGATATATAGAAGAATAGGTAGAATTGGATGGAAAGAAAAGAAAACAAATGATGAAGTTTTAAAACAACTAAAAATGAAAAGAGAACTACTAAACACAATTCAAACAAAACAAATGTGATTTTTGGGCCATGTTAAAAGACACAACAGCCTACTAAAAGTAATCTTGGAGGGGAAAATACAAGGTAAAAGAGGCAGACCAAGACTAACATGGACAAGTAACATCAAAAGATGGACAAATCAGCCTATGACAACCTGCACCATCAAAGCAAAGAGACAGAGCAGAATGGCGCTCCATGCTAGCCAACCTTCATTGCGGAGATGGCACCAGATGATGATGAAGATTTTAGTTCAATCTAAAATCAAAACCCACAAGTGTATATCAAAGTTGAAGGAATAGACCTGGAGACAGTTCAGAGCTACAACTACCTTGGACATACTATAACCAGTGATGGAAAATGTACAACTGAAATAAACAAAAGAATAGGAATGGCAAAAAGTAATTTTAATGTCATGAAATGTATACTAACGTAAAAAAAAATAACACCAGGGCTAAAACTAAGAATAGCAAAATGTTATATCTTCTCACTATTCCTCTATGGTGTGAAACATGGACATTAGACAAGAAAACAGAACAGAAAATTGAAGCTTTGAAATTTGGATTTATAGAAGAATAGGTAGAATTGGATGGAAAGAAAAGAAAATAAACGATGAAGTTTTAAAACAACTAAAAATTAAGAGAGGACTACTAAACAAATTAGAACAAGACAAATGAAACTTTTGGGCCATGTTAAAAGCACAACAGCCTACTAAAAGTAATATTGGAAGTGAAAATACAGGGTAATAGAGACAGAGGCAGATCAAGACTAATATGGACGAGTAACATCAAAAGATGGACAAGACAGTCTATGACAACCTGCACCATGAAAGCAAGAGACAGAGCGGAATGGTGCTCCATGGTAGCTAACCTTTGGTGCAGAGACAGCACTTGATGATGTTGATGAAAATCATATAGGACAAAATACTCCGGGTTTACTGAACTCTCTTCCCAACTCTTCCTCCCCTCTCAATTCATAAAATTTAATATTATTTGGGAGTGGTTCCAATTTGCGACACAATTAAGAAATATGTGCATTTTCTAGCATAATTAATTCTTTCTGTATTACTTATATTTAAGTAGATTATTACTTCTGCCATTTAAAAGATTAGCACTTTTTGATGTCAAATATTCTGTTTCTCACCGCTAATGGTGTTTTAAATTTAAACTATGAAATGTTTGAATCAATTTGAATGCATAATAAAAGAATCATACACAAGTATAGTTGGCGGGTCATCCTCATTGCACACTGGAATTGTCCATAACTGCTCAGATCTCCTCCCCAGTATCTCCCTCAGTGTGTGGAGACTGGTGACTCCAGTTCTGTGTTGATTTGTTCTTCGTCTGTTTCCCCACGTAGCGCTCCTTTCTGGCAACCCCAGTTCTGTGTTGATTTGTTCTTCGTCTGTTTCCCCACGTAGCGCTCCTTTCTGGCAACCCCAGTTCTGTGTTGATTTGTTCTTCATCTGTTTCCCCACGTAGCGCTCCTTTCTGGCAACCCCAGTTCTGTGTTGATTTGTTCTTCATCTGTTTCCCCACGTAGCGCTCCTTTCTGGCAACCCCAGTTCTGTGTTGATTTGTTCTTCGTCTGTTTCCCTACGTAGCGCTCCTTTCTGGCAACCCCTGTTATGACCTGATGTTTATGCAAGTTGAACATGGTTGTAGATTCATGATCATTGCTTGAATCATCAGCTGGTTCTGCCGCCCTGAGGGCATTCAAAATGTGAGCATGGTCCATTGCACTTCTGTCATCTGTGGTGGCTGTTCCAGCCATCCTGTCAGCTCGTTCATTTCCTCTCATGCCGGAGTGTCTGTCTAGAAATGAAGATGAGACAGATCCTAATCAGACTTGAGTTATTTGTGGCTCCAACCACTGCCACATATTTTCCTGAGCGTACTCATACATATACAGCTTGTGTTTCTGAAATAACTAAATGAATATTACAACTAAAATATTCGTGATAAACTGCAGTGCATTAACATAAGTTTAGGAATAACATAACAACAGTTTACAGATTGATTTATGTCCTTAGAATGTTTTATGAAACTATAAAATCACATATGGATGATATACGTAAGAGTTAGGGTAACACCATGATCACCCCCAGACAACACTCAGAGACAAGGACAGGGGAAGACCTAGAAAATGATGGATGAATGAAATAGTGGATGTCACAGTGAGCACCATCTCAGTTGTCTTCCCTGAGATCTGTTTTTGCTGTGCCCAAAATTTGTTAGACATGACAACAATTAAAGACATAATGTTAGTAGACTGACTTCTTTGTCTAAGAGATAGCTCCTGTGAGAGGCTACATACTTCATGACAACAATTAAAGACATAATGTTAGTAAGCTGACTTCTTTGTCTAAGAGATAGCTCCTGTAAGAGGCTACACACTTCATGACAACAATTATAGTCGTAAAGTTAACATATTAAATATATAAATATTATTACTACAATATTCCATATCCAATGTCTGTGCCATATTCTTGGTATTACCTGGAGGGATAAAGTGACAAATGTGGAGGTCATGACTCACACAGGCCTTTCGAACATCTACACACTGCTCAAACAATGTAGGTTACGCTGGCTTGGCCAGGTACACTGTATGAAAGATGGCCACATACCAAAAGATATACTCTATGGACAACTAGCAGGTGGCAAAACAACTAGGGGATGCCCAAAACTTCGATTAGTAGACGCATGTAAACGTGACATAAAGAATCTGGACATAAGCCCTGCAGCCTGGGAAGAAATAGCTGCAGATCGCAATCTTTGGAAACACACTCTATAGCTCCAACACAAACAAGAAGCAGAGAGATTCATAGAAAAAGAGAATACACAGCGAAATAAAAGTAAAAAATAACATTTCTACGGGCGCTGCAAAACCTACAGGCAACTAAGACTGACGGAGGCTACTACAGTCAACTATGACTGACGGAGGCTACTACAGTCAACTATGACTGACAGAGGCTACCACTACTAATAAAGTGACATCTTTATCTAAGAGTACAAAGCTCAGTTTTATTCCTAAATGTGGGTCTGCTCTAATCAGAAAATTTGAAGGAAATAAGTTCCTGAACATCAACTCTAGTGAATGTAAAATAATGGCAACTAAACTATGCTAACCCTGAGAGGGACTAGGACAGCAAACATTAATTAATCCTATTAAGATTGAGGTGATTTGAAACAAGACAACAGACTTCATAAGAGCATCAGAAATCTCAGTCTGAATGAGTCATGTTCACGGAAGAAATCATTTTGTTGGCATCCAAGTGGTTAGCATGCCAGCTTGGCATTCAGATGAATGCTTGGTTCAAACACAATCTGATGCTCTCAGTTTGGTCTGTCTGAAATGAGGAATAATGCAATGAGTACCGGGCTCACTGAAGGAGCTGCAACATTGGCTTGGCATGGACAAGAGGTAGGGTTCGATCCCAAACGACGGCTTCCGGGTTCACCCAGCCTTTAATGGGTACCGGATTTTTTTCTGGGAAAGTAAAGCGGCACAGGCGTAATACCGACCACATTACCCCAAAAATCATGTGCTGAAGGTCTGGACAATTTATGGTCACTGACACCATATTCCCTATAACTTGGCGTGACGGGGGTACTTAACTTTTTTTTTTTTACCTGGCTCACTGAGATTGGGTAGATAATAACAGCAAAGGACAGCAGTAGAGCTTGAAGTTGCCAGCAACCAATAACGGATAGCTTGCACCAGGATCAGTGAACCAGAGCCATCCAGGCCCTATTCCATCTCTTCGCAGTGCCTCTAGAAACAGATTAACCTGTCTAGTCTGGGTTAACACAGACAAACATAACAGCAAAATAATAGCACACACTCCCTGTCCTCCTAACACCATGTACAGTGCTTCACTCACTATAAGCTATAGAACAACCTTGACCGTGAACCAATATTTACCTGAATGACGATTATCGCTGAGCTTGTGGACTTGAGGTCTCCGAACAACACACCAGGACAGGGTCCTAATGGGTTCTCTGATTGGGCTTCAACTTTGGTGCCTGACATTTTATTTCTAGTCTGCAGTGATCAGATAGTGAGTTCTTTAAATATTGTCACTAGACAAACAACATATAGCATCAGAGAAATATTGAATTTAAGCATTCACAAAACAGTTGCAAAAATACCAAGAGCATACCTCGTGATCAAATCCTGGTTGCTGTTCTTGACGTGGGTTTTTTTTTAACTTCTTGACGAGGTACAATCCTTTCAACCACAGACTATGTCTTCTGGGTTGTAGATCACAGATGCCATGGAGATTCATGCCGGTGCGGTCCTTTCTGGCAAATCAGGTGGTGTGAATGTGACCTTCCCCTGTCATGAAGTCGATATGCATTTTACGTCATGACTTTGAGAGCTGTTCAATAGTTGTCACTGGATTTGTTCATTGTCAATTACTTTCATCTCCTTAATATGGATTGCTGTACCAGGTCAACTGAAGGTTCCACTTTAAGGATACTGTGCCGTTGTTACAGTGTTCGTGCGCAATAACTGTTTCCTATGGAGTGAATCTAGCATTGTGAGTGCATCCATTGATGTGTGTACTACATCATCATGGTGGATGATCATATATCCCTACTAACCCGTCTGTATACTTGGAATAAAGGGCAAAATGATAACATTTCAATTCTGTTCGTGAATCTGCAACCCTGGTGTGACTCCCAGATCTTCATGTTAGTCAAGAAAGATGTTGCCTTCATTCAAAAGAACTGCAAGGAGAACTGGGGTGCGCTTGTGAACCAGTTTATCATTTCACGCTGTGAGATTTGTTGGGGAGTAGACCTGAGAGTTTGTGGACAGTTGTTCGATGTTCAAGGAGGATAATCCATGACTAACTAGCAATTAGTTGCAATGTATGGCCCTTTTCGTCTTGTCAGATGGTCTAGTAGAGGCTATTGTGTATTTTTTTGAGGTTTTGTTTTTGTCGAACAACTTCTCTCATGGCTAATTCTACCAATGTTTGACAGACACACACGGTCACATAATGAACAAGTCAGACCCACTGGTCCACAGGGTTTTCCATGGGTCTTTTCTCTTCTAAGTTTTGCGGACAGTCTCAAATATTGTTATGCCGTTCCTTATACATGCTCTCCATGATGTGCGATCACTTGCCAGATGTTCCCAGTCATATTCACATATGGAGAAGTCATTCAGAGATGATTTACTGATATCTCTATATCGTAGCTAGGTCTGCTGATTTGTCTTTTTCCATGTGTTAGTTCGCCATGTAGTATTTGCATGGCGATGCGCTTTTCTTCCATTCGCTGGACATGCACCAGCCATCTTAGTCTTCGACATCTGAGCATCGACAGTCCTGCAGCTTTTCTTCTTGAGAGGGTATTTATGACGTCAGCAAGTTCGTTCATGGTAGGCAATGTTAGTTGCAATTACAAAATTGTAATGAGTAATGTTTGTATAAGGTTGTCTTTGAGGGAGCCACAGTGCTGAGATTGGCATGGTCAAGCAAGAGTTAGGGGGGAGAAAAGCCAAGAGAAATACTCAGTGTAGCGGAAACATGTTAGTCCGGAGAAGGAAATCTTGATACAAACTCAATATCTCAATACAAACAAAAATAGGAGGGAGCCACCAGTCTGGTAATGTTGTGATGCTATGAAACTGATAGAGATAACTAAATCATTGTTTTCAACTTTCTACAACACATGGTCATTGGTTCATAATCATGGAATCATTAATTTCAACTTTTCGACAACACATGGTCATTAGTTCACTATCATGGAATCATTAATTTCAACCTTTCGACAACACATGGTCATTAGTTCACTATCATGGAATCATTAATTTCAACTTTTCGACAACACATGGTCATTAGTTCACTATCATGGAATCATTAATTTCAACTTTTCGACAACACATGGTCATTAGTTCACTATCATGGAATCATTAATTTCAACTTTTCGAGAACACATGGTCATTAGTTCACTATCATGGAATCATTAATTTCAACTTTCTACAAACACATGGTCATTAGTTCACTATCATGGAATCATTATTTCAACTTTTCGACAACACATGGTCATTAGTTCACTATCATGGAATCATTAATTTCAACCAGAAGCTAAACAAGCCAAGAATGGCAACATTCACTTATTGTGAAGCTAAACAAATTGGCTAAACTCCATTGTCTGGTGAGGTAACGATCATGGAACCATAGCAGGAATGCTACATGCCCACAGGAGCAACAGTCAATTGTCATGTTGTGACCTTGGACATAACCAGTGATAGAAAATGTAAAACTTGAATAAACAAAAGAATAGAAATGGCAAAAAGGAATTTTAATGTCATGAAAAATATTCCAACATTCATCATCATCATCGAGTGCCATCACCGCAACGAAGGTTGGCTACCATGGAGCGACATTCTGCTCTTTCTCTTGCTTTGATTGTGCAGGTTGTCATAGGCTGATTTGTCCATCTTTTGATGTTACTCATCCATGTTAGTCTTGGTCTGCCTCTGCCTCTTTTACCTTGTATTTTGTCCTCCAGAATTACTTTTAGTAGGCTGTTGTGTCTTTTAACATGGCCCAAAAATTACATTTGTCTTGTTTGAATTGTGCTTAGTAGTTCTCTTTTCTTTTTTAGTTGTTTTAAGACTTCATCGTTTGTTTTCTTTTCCTTCCATCCAATTCTACCTATTCTTCTATTTATCCACATTTCAAAGGCTTCAATTCTCTGTTCAGTTTTCTTGTCTAGTGTCCATGTTTCTGCACCATATAGGAATATTGAGGGGATGTAACATTTTGCTATTCTTAGTTTTAGCCCTGGTGTTATTTGTTTTGATGTTAGTATGTTCTTCATGACATTAAAATTACTTTTTTATTCTTTTGTTTATTTCAGTTGTACATTTTCCATCACTGGTTATGTCCAAGGTAGTTGTTAATTCTAACATTAAAACAAATAAAACCAGGGCTAAAACTAAGAATAGCAAAATGTTATATCTTCTCAACATTCCTATATGATGCAAAAACATGGACATTAGACAAGACAACAGAACAGAAAATTGAAAATTTGAATAGAAGAATAGGTAGAATTGGATGGAAAAAAGTGAAAACAAATTATAAAGTCTTAAAACAACTAAAAATGAAAATAGAACTACTAAACACAATACAAACAAGGTATATGAGATTTTTTGGGCATGTTAAAAGACACAGCAGCCTACTAAAAG
This sequence comes from Megaustenia siamemsis, assembly GCA_032433765.1. Taxonomy (NCBI): domain Eukaryota; kingdom Metazoa; phylum Mollusca; class Gastropoda; order Stylommatophora; family Ariophantidae; genus Megaustenia; species Megaustenia siamemsis. The sequence continues at coordinate 10,863,235 of JAVIAB010000050.1, forward strand.
TAATCTTGGAAGGGAGAATACAAGGTAAAAGAGGCAGAGGTAGATCAAGACTAACGTGAACGAGTAACATCAAAAGATGGACAAATCAGCCTGCACTATCAAGGCAAGAGAGTGGACGGAATGTCACTCCATGGTAGCCAGCTTTCGATGCAGAGACGGCACTCAGTGATGATAATGATGAATAACATTGTGGTTTACTCACATCTGGCATGATATTGCAGCATGACGATGCATACGTCACCTGCTATGGTTTAACAGATCTTGAGATCTACTCTTCTAGTGTCTTCTACATTCACTTGACATTGATGCATTCATCACCTGCTATGGTTTAACAGATCTTGAGATCTACTCTTCTAGTGTCTTCTACACTCACTTGACATCAATGCATACATCACCTGCTATGGTTTAACAGATCTTGAGATCTACTTTTCTAGTGTCTTCTACATTCACTTGACATCGATGCGTACATCACCTGCTATGGTTTAACAGATCATGAGATCTACTTTCTAGTGTCTTCTACATTCACTTGACATCGATGCGTACATCACCTGCTATGGTTTAACAGATCTTGAGATCTACTTTTCTAGTGTCTTCTACATTCACTTGACATTGATGCATTCATCACCTGCTATGGTTTAACAGATTTTGAGATCTACTTTTCTAGTATCTTCTACATTCACTTGACATCGATGCATACATCACCTGCTATGGTTTAACAGATTTTGAGATCTACTTTTCTAGTATCTTCTACATTCACTTGACATCAATGCAGCATGACGATGCATACATCACCTGCTATGGTTTAACAGATTTTGAGATCTACTTTTCTAGTGTCTTCTACATTCACTTGACATCAATTATCATATCCCTGGATGCTCTTGGTGCCAAGAAATGTGTCTACCCACGAGGTGAAAATGCCAGTGCATGCATGTCTGTGCAGTCAATTACATTTTTCTGTTTCCTCACGGAATTGAAGCCGCTGGTAATGGGAGAGGGGTGTAAAGTACGCATACTATGTGACTCAACTTTGTTTTGTGCATTGATGTTTCCTTTATATCATTATCAGTGTGTATCATCATCATCATCATCGTGTGCCCTCTCCGCAACGAAGTTTGGCTACCATGGATCGTCATTCTACTGTTTCTTGCTTTGGTGGTGCAGGCTGACATAGATTGACTTGTCCATCTTTTGATGTTACTCGTCCATGTTAGTCTTGGTCTGCCTCTGCCTCTTTTGCCTTGTATTTTTCCTTCCAATATTACTTTTAGTAGGCTGTTGTGTCTTTTAACATGCCCCAAAAATTTAATTTGTCTTGTCTTAATTGTGTTCAGCAGTTCTCTTTTTATTTTCAGTTGTTTTAAAACTTCATCGTTTGTTATCTTTTGTTTCCATCCAATTCTACCTATTCTTCTATAAATCCACATTTCAAAGGCTTCAATTTTCTGTTCTGTTTTCTTGTCTATTGTCCATGTTTCTGCACCATACAGGAATATTGAGAAGATGTAACATTTTCCCATTCTTAGTTTCAGCCCTGCTGACATTTGTTTTGTTGTTAGTATATTTTGCATGGCATTAAAATTACTTTTTGCCATACCTATTCTTTTGTTTATTTCAGTTTCGCATTTTCCATCATTGGTTATACATGTAGTATGTCCCAGGTAGTTGTAGCTCTGGACTGTCTCATGTGTCCCTCAAGTGTGTACATACATACATATATATATATATATATATATATATATATATATATATATATATATATATATATATATATATGTTTCAATATGAAATAGTTATCTTTACTGTTTAATGTTGCCATTTGAGCTGCCAGTTTTCAGAAATATTGTAAAATCAGAAATATAAGTCAGTTCATTATTTTGTGATGAGACAGCAAACATGGCAAAGTGTAACACAACTTACCGAGTAAAACCTACACAGCAAACGTTTCCAGCCGGCCTGTGTGTGTCTGAATATTATTAGCTTATCAACGTAGTTTATCGCGTCTGCTAGAAAACGCTGTGTCACCCGCATCACGTTCATATTAGTGGCCCGCACGTTTTGTGGCGTTATCACATGCAAAAAACCCACCAATGAACGAGTCTTAATTTGTGTGGAGTGGTTGTTGTCACATTTAGTCACTACACGAGATCCTGTAGTGTTTTGTTTTGAAATTGGGGAACCCTTCCTGCAGTGGCGTATATCAGTACATCTTACTTTGGACTTGTATCCATCCAGTTAGATGTCCTAATGCGGTATATTCCTTCATCTTGTAATTTCTGTACAATTTTAAACTCACGATATACAAACAAAGGAGACAACATTTCTAATTTAATTAGTGAAATCACTTTAGTTGATACAGTTGAAGAACTGGATGGGAAGAAACGAGACGAAGTCTTAACAACAACCAACAAAGAAAAGAGAACTGCTAAACAGAGTTCAAACAAGACAACTGATATTTTTGGGGCATGTTAAAAGACACAGCCGCCTACTAGAAATAATATTGGAAGGGAAAATTCAAGGTAAAAGAGGCAGACCAAGACTAACATGGACGAATAACATTAAAAGATGGACAAGTGAGCCTATGATAACCTACAATATCGAAGCAAGAGATAGATCGGAATGGTGCTCCATATTAGCCAACATTCGATGCAGAGACGGCACTCAATGAATGAGATAATTGACGCAAGAGTTATGCACCGTTGAAACACCGTTATATGATACAGTTGACACGAGAGTTATGCACCGTTGAAACACCGTTATATGATACAGTTGACACGAGAGTTATGCACGTTGAAACACCGTTATATGATACAGTTGACGCGAGAGTTATACACCGTTGAAACACCGTTATATGATACAGTTGACGCGAGAGTTGTGCACCGTTGAAACACCGTTATACGATACAGTTGACACGAGAGTTATGCACCGTTGAAACACCGTTATATGATACAGTTGACGCGAGAGTTATGCACCGTCGAAACACCGTTATATGATACAGTTGACGCGAGAGTTGTGCACCGTTGAAACACCGTTATATGATACAGTTGACGCGAGAGTTGTGCACCGTTGAAACACCGTTACATGATACAGTTGACACGAGAGTTATGCACCGTTGAAACACCGTTATATGATACAGTTGACACGAGAGTTATGCACCGTTGAAACACCGTTATATGATACAGTTGACGCGAGAGTTATACACCGTTGAAACACCGTTATATGATACAGTTGACGCGAGAGTTGTGCACCGTTGAAACACCGTTATATGATACAGTTGACACGAGAGTTGTGCACCGTTGAAACCCGTTATATGATACAGTTGACGCGAGAGTTATACACCGTTGAAACACCGTTATATGATACAGTTGACACGAGAGTTGTGCACCGTTGAAACACCGTTATATGATACAGTTGACGCGAGAGTTATGCACCGTTGAAACACCGTTATATGATACAGTTGAAACACGTTATATGATACAGTTGACGCGAGAGTTATACACCGTGAAACACCGTTATATGATACAGTTGACGCGAGAGTTATCCACCGTTGAAAACACCGTTATATGATACAGTTGACACGAGAGTTGTGCACCGTTGAAACACCGTTATATGATACAGTTGACGCGAGAGTTGTGCACCGTTGAAACACCGTTATATGATACAGTTGACACGAGAGTTGTGCACCGTTGAAACCCGTTATATGATACAGTTGACGCGAGAGTTATACACCGTTGAAACACCGTTATATGATACAGTTGACACGAGAGTTGTGCACCGTTGAAACACCGTTATATGATACAGTTGACGCGAGAGTTATGCACCGTTGAAACACCGTTATATGATACAGTTGACGCGAGAGTTATACAACCGTTGAAACACCGTTATATGATACAGTTGACGCGAGAGTTATCCACCGTTGAAACACCGTTATATGATACAGTTGACACGAGAGTTGTGCACCGTTGAAACACCGTTATATGATACAGTTGACGCGAGAGTTATGCACCGTTGAAACACCGTTATATGATACAGTTGACGCGAGAGTTGTGCACCGTTGAAACACCGTTATATGATACAGTTGACACGAGAGTTGTGCACCGTTGAAACACCGTTATATGATACAGTTGACGCGAGAGTTATGCACCGTTGAAACACCGTTATATGATACAGTTGACGCGAGAGTTATGCACCGTTGAAACACCGTTATATGATACAGTTGACACGAGAGTTGTGCACCTTTGAAACACCGTTATATGATACAGTTGACGCGAGAGTTGTGCACCGTTGAAACACCGTTATATGATACAGTTGACACGAGAGTTGTGCACCGTTGAAACACCGTTATATGATACAGTTGACGCGAGAGTTATGCACCGTTGAAACACCGTTATATGATACAGTTGACGCGAGAGTGTATGCACCGTTTGAAACACCGTTATATGATACAGTTGACACGAGAGTTGTGCACCTTTGAAACACCGTTATATGATACAGTTGACGCGAGAGTTATGCACGTTGAAACACCGTTATATGATACAGTTGACGCGAGAGTTATGCACCGTTGAAACACCGTTATCTGATATAGAAAAGCTGTTCAGCGATCCAGCATCCATCATAAGACACTAATATTTTGACCAAACTACAGACTTATCATGATTGCTTGTTACCACCTGTATGTCAAGACGCCAAAACCATATTTTATGATTACAACATAATGAATGTTAACAGACCTTCCACTTGTACCACACTTGACCGATCTCAAGAAAAATGAAAAAGTTTGGATTGAAACATCGTCTAATGTCGTGGGTCAAGTTGAAGTTTCACTGTCAAAATAAAATTAATAAGAAGATTATCTTTGTCAATACTTTAGTACCGCGGAGTAGTAGTAATGTATTGAACAACGTTTTGAGTTGAGGTGGCCAGTGGTCTTCTTCCCTGTTATTTACCTTCATCAAGCCACTGAGCAAGGTACACATGGATTCAACAGAAGTCATTCAGTTTAGTATCCATACTGTCTTTTGTTGTTGTTGTTATTTAAATCTTGATCAAATCCACAATTAGAATCTTCCACATCAACACCACGCTTGAAAAAAAGGGGGGGGGGGTGTCTAGAGGTAAGACGTTGGCCCTCTAGACAAGGAGGTCCCGGGTTCGATTCCCATCACAGGAAGTGAAAAATTAGAAGATAAATAAAGTCGAATCTGTGGCGTGACCTTCCTGGTCTCTGGGTAATGAGATCCGATGTCTAGTCCTCTCTGGGTAATGAGATCCGATGTCTGGCCCTCTGGGTAATGAGATCCGATGTATAGCCCTCTCTGGGTAATGAGATCCGATGTCTAGCCCTCTCTGGGTAATGAGATCCGATGCCTAGCCCTCTCGGAGAACGGGCGAAAACACAGGAGGTCCCGTGCGCGGTCTTCGCACGGTAAAAGAACTCATGGTTGTTGGAAATTGAAAAGGGTAGGCCAAAAATGGTCGCCGTCTGGGCAACATTAATAGGAAAAAGTATACCCAAAATGTTAAGACTTTCGATGATAAAGAATATGAGAGTACCTATGAAGTATGAGAATATCTGCCTGTATGGCGATGGACACCTGTGTACTCGGCTGTTAAAAATAGGGAAAAAGTTATTTTCACGCAAAATTATGTCCCTGGGGGCTTTGCTAGAGATAAAAGCTGGCGAGCGCAAACAAATAAAACATTTCCAGAACACAAATGATCGTAATTGGAGACATTTCCAGAACACAAATGATCGTAATTGGAGACATTTCCAGAACACAAATGATCGTAATTGGAGACAATTACAGAACAACAAATGATCGTAATTGGAGACATTTCCGTCTAAAAGAAACGTGCAGAAATACTGGTTGGTTTAGTGTGTGATGTGAGGAGAAAAACTTGGGATTTCTTGGCAGGAAGCAGAGGTTGCTGTGTGTGTGTATGGGAAAGATAGTAGTTCATTGGATTTTAATGGTATGGTTGAATGTGGCATAGTCGGTGCTAACCGATGCGGGATATCCGTCTTTCAGTTATAGAACTGCAGTCCTCAGTATGAGTAGATGAAATATATCAGTGCCTATCATGCCAAAGACGGATTGTCGGACCGAAAGATGTCTCGACTTGCCGTTAACTAGCTACAGTACGTATATACGCCAACTTAACGACGTGGGGATAGAAAAACAAAACTGATAGGGATATACTGTTTATGTCAGGCTGGGGGCTCATGCAATGACGGAGCTGATAGGCTGGCGCCTCGGGTGGGGGTGAATGACATGCGCAAGGTCGAGGTCTCTCACTCGATGAGAATAGGAAGTATGGTGTAGTTTGATGCCACAGCAACTCTGAATACAACGTCGAGCATGCAGGAATGACGGTGCCAGCCGGCTAGCTACTGATATCACCTGTGTGCACATTCTTTGACATCTGAAATATATTGATGACTTAAGAATATGCCGCAAGCGAAACTGTGTCGACTTAACCCATAAACAAAGCCAAAAACAATGCCACGCCCCCATGTAGATGTTGACTTCTGTACACTGACCTTGAAACCACACCTGCCAATAGTCACATATTATCTATCACAAGTTGTGACTTTTTACACAAACACTGCAAGGTCGCAAAGTGGACCGTGGTTTGAGTTCACATGCATGGTCAGGTTTATCAGTTATGGACCTCATTAACTGGCCACATAGAAAAGTCCATTCTTATTGCACAAACCAGCTTCTGGTGAGCACACGTGACTCATTTTTCACACCAGAAATTGACATCTGGATGCAAACATTTATGTGGACACATTTGCCTGCAGAACATTTGGCTGTAACAGTCGCAAATGGCCGGTCTAATTATAAAAAAAAATACAACTTAAGTAATCGCACTGTGTCTACAAAAGTTTCTTTCTTTCTTTTTCTTTCTTTTCTTTCTTTCTTTCTTTCTTTCTTTCTTTCTTTCTTTCTTTCTTTCTTTCTTCCTTCCCTCCTCTTTTGTATCAAGAGGGTCAGGTTGTCTTCTTCTTTCCTTCCTCATCTGCCTTTCAGCGTCGAGGCGAGATATAATTTGCGGTCTTTTGCTCTTCTGTTCGCCTCTGCTGCTGTTATGTTTCCTAGTGCTATAATATTCCATCGACCCATCTTTTTCGTGGTCGACCCTTGGTTCTGGTGTTCTCTCAACGTTTGTTGAAGGCTCGTTGTGTTTTGTTCTTTCTGCCTTGTCACGTGGCCAAACCATTTTATCTGCTGTTTCCTTATATATTCTATGGCGGGGGCTATTCCTAGCTTTTTCTCAGTTCTTAATTTCTGATCTTATCTCAGACTGTTTCCTGTCATTCGTCTAACACATTTCATCTCAGTAGAGGTTATTTTTCTTATTGTTCTTGCATCTAGGGTCCAGGTCTGGCATTGGTAGCACAACGTTGGGATGAAGATTGCATTGTATAGTGCTCGTTTTGCCTCCAGAGTTATTTCCTTGTTGGACAATAGTGGTGATAACTGTCCGATGATTTGACAAGCCTTGTTGCATCTTGATTCTATCTATGCTGTTTGAGAATTATCGTTTGTCATTAGACTTCCTAGGTATTTGAATTCCTCTACTTGTTTTAGTTGTCTGCCTTCTATAGTTATGTTGATGTTCTGTTTATTTTTGACGACATTCATGACTTCTGTTTTGTTGATGTTGATTTTCATGTTGTATTTTGTGCCTGAGATGTTGAGTTTGTTTAAGTGTTCTTGTAGGTCTTCTATTGTTTCATGTATAAGTGCCTGATCGTCTGCAAATAGAAGCTCGTTGATCTCCTCAGTCTCTGATGGGTTGGCTAGCTTGCATATATGGTCCATGTATGTAATAAACAGTAGGGGGGGATAGTACGCACCCTGTCTTACACCTGATCTAACTTCAAAGTGGTCTGTGTAGCTTGCTGCTGTTCTGACCCTGCAGCTACTGTTGATGTAGAGACTTTTAATAAGGTTGGTTAGATGTTGACTTACTCCGTATGTTGTTAGTATCTCTCACAGTTGTTCTCTGTTTACTCTGTCGAATGCTTTTTCTGGTCAATGAAGGCTATGTATAAGTTTTGATTATCTTCTGTCGTTTTTTCAGCAAGCTGTTTTAATGTGAATAGTGCGTCGGTACATCCTCTGTTTTTTTCGGAACCCCATTTGAGAATCACTAACTGTAGTTCTATTATTGGTCTCAGCCTTTTTTCCAAGATTTTGGCGTATAGCTGTCAGGTTGTATTTCAGTATAATGTTCGGTTATAGTCATCCTCAGGCATTACAGTAACACATATTCACATCTGTTCTTGACTTCCTCAGCGGAGAGTTCTAGGTGTCTATACTATTTTATTCTATCCATGGAACCAGTTACATTTGAGTTAGGAATTCCCTAGATCCACCCAGCCACTTGTCACGGAATTTTCAAAAAGATGCACCAGTAAATTCCATCTACAAGGTCGTTACATGCACCTTCTACTTAGGGAACAGGCAACTAATTGCAGTATTCCCTATAATAACTAAGAGGTAGGGTTCTATCCCAACCAACGGCTTCCGGGTTCACCCAGCCTTAAGGGTACCTGATTTTTTCTTGGAAAGTAAAGTGGCACAGGTGTAATACCGACCACATTACCCCAAAAAATCATGTGCCGAAGGTCTGTAAAATTTATTGTCTCCAACACCATATTCCCTATACGCCACTTGCGTGACCGAGCACTTTACTTTACTATAATAACTACTGCTTTTTTAAAAAAACATATATTTGACTAATTAAAAAATGAAATAAAGTTAATAAAAAATATTAAAAAAAAACAGCCAAATTATCAACAGAGAAAAGCATGAACATTTTAACACATACAATATCTTGCAATTAAGAGAAGAAGGTGGTCATATGTTGGCCAAGTGATGAGAAGAGACAATAAAGGAATCTCAAAGCAGGCCCCAAGTGGGAACCAGAGGGTAAAAGAAAAAGAGACTGACCTAGAGAAACATTAAAAAGAAAACTGAGGTGAAGGGCAACAACAAAAGTTGCATCATCAACATCAGTTGCATTCTTGCTGGGTTGACCAACTCGCCCAAAACAGAATCTTGTTGGGGTGAAACACAATGCAGGTCCTGTACAAGGTCGCTGGAATGATTGTCAAGTCTAGAATTGCTGCACTAGTTGCCATCTTCATTCGACTCGATAGGACAGTAGGTGGGTAGGTGGGTAGGTAGGTAATCTGAAGCAAGTAATTTCCTGAAGTCATGCATACACAAGTGGGTCAGCAATCAATGCTCTGGGAAATGGAAGGACCTTCAATAGCTAAAGCACAACAGATTTCAAGAAGATTTGAGCACCTATGGATGTGCCTGGGGTGCAACGATGTTTCTAACGTAACTTTATATTATACACTGGTTTTCTCTTATGGTGGTGGACTTCACAATCCATGATGGATGAACATCACCACAGATGTGTTATGTTATATGAGTATCTTCATAACCCACGATGGATGAATATCACCACAGATGTGTTACATTGTATAGGTATCTTCTTAACTTACAATGGACAAACATCACCACAGATGTGTTACGTTATTTGAGTATCTTCATAATCCACGATCGACGAATATCACAACAGATGTGTTACATTATATGAGTATCTTCATCAGTACTGGTGTCACTTGGTAAGTAAAGTACCCCATCACACCAAGTGGCGAATAGGGAACATGATGTTAGTGACCATAAATTTTACAGACCCTCGGCACATGATTTTTGGGGTAATGTGGTTGGTATTACGCTCGTGCCGCTTTACTTTCCCAGAAAAAAATCTGGTACCCATTAAAGGCTGGGTGAACTGGAAGCCGTCGTTTGGGATCGAACACTACCTCTTGTCCTTTGTAGTCCAGTTCACTAACCACTGAGCTATTGCGGCTCCCACAAGTATCACTTGGTAGCTCATATTCCAAAGGAGGATAATCCTGCCCAATCCAGTATTTCTGGAACAGTTACGAGGGTGAATAATTCATCTGATCTATTACAATAAAACCCAAAGATTTGACTGAATTGTTCTTTTCTTGTTAAGCCAATGCTTTGTATGTTAGCGAATCATAGTAGGAGAGGTATGTTTTACAGCACTCAAAAAAAAATGACAAATAAACAACACAAAAGAACAAAGAACAATATATGGTCTGAAGCATGATCGAACCCATTCTCCTTGGCACTGCGCCTTGCCACGAGAATAGTGCCAAGGAGTAACAGGTTTGATCCTGCTTCGGACCATATATTGTTCTTGTTTTATTCTGTTGTTTATTTGTCATTTTTTCTGAGTGCTGTAAAACATACCTCTTCCTCCTATGATTCGCTGAATTATCGCCTTGGAAGTTTCCCTCTATAATAATATTCATTTATTATTTGTCTCCTTTGTATGTTACATAATAAAATGCATATGTTAATTACTATAATCCTATGTATGTTTTAGATTGCTAACGGAGGAAGACAAGGTCCGCATATATTACAATGTAGAAAATGCTCGAGTGTACAGTGTACAGGGTCTCCTTGCTTCCTGGAAATAACCCAGAGGTACAGTGTTGTCTTGAGAGTTATTTCTACTCAAATTTTGGATTTGAGGTGGTGAGGGGTGTTGCAGTAAAAAAGTGGATGCTAATAGTTATAAATAAACAGTTTTATAAAAAATAGTTCTAATATGGTCTTAAACTGGTTATATAATATTGACTATTGTTAGGACTGTTAGACTGGTTATATAATAATTGACTTATATTGTTGGGACTGTTAGGCTGGTTATATAATATTGACTTATATTGTTGGGACTGTTAGGCTGGTTATATAATATTGACTTATATTGTTGGGACTGTTTGGCTGGTTATATAATATTGATTTATATTGTTGGGACTGTTAGGCTGGTTATATAATATAGACTTATATGTTGGGACTGTTAGACTGGTTATATAATATAGACTTACATTGTTGGGACTGTTAGACTGGTTATATAATATTGACTTATATTGTTGGACTGTTAGACTGGTTATATAATATAGAATTCATTGTTGGGACTGTTAGACTGGTTATATAATATAGACTTTAATTGTTGGGACTGTTAGACTGGTTATATAATATTGACATATTGTTGGACTGTTAGACTGGTTATATAATATAGACTTATATTGTTGGGACTGTTAGACTGGTTATATAATATTGCTTATATGGTAGGGATGTTGGACTGGTTATATAATATTGGCTTATATGGTAGGGAATGTTGGACTGGTTATATAATATTGACTTATATGGTAGGAATGTTGGACTGGTTATATAATATTGGCTTATATGGTAGGGAATGTTGGACGGTATATAATATTGGCTTATATGGTAGGGAATGTTGGACTGGTTATATAATATTGACTTATATGGTAGGGAAGTTGGATGTTATATAATAACATTGGCTTATATGGTAGGAATGTTGGACTGGTTATATAATATTGACTATATGGTAGGGAATGTTGGACTGGTTATATAATATTGACTTATATGTAGGGAATGTTGGACTGGTTATATAATATTGGCTTATATGGTAGGGAATGTTGGACTGGTTATGTAATATTGACGTATATGGTAGGGAATGTTGGACTGGTTATATAATATTGACTTATATGGTAGGGAATGTTTGACTGGTTATATAATATTGACTTATATGGTAGGGAATGTTTTACTGGTTATATAATATTGACTTATATGGTAGGGAATGTTGGACTGGTTATATAATATTGGCTTATATGGTTGAGGCTGTTAGACTGGTTATATAATATGGCTTATATGGTTGGACTGTTAGACTGGTTATATAATATTGACTTATATGGTAGGACTGTTAGACTGGTTATATAATATTGACTTATATGGTAGGGACTGTTAGACTGGTTATATATATATAATATTGACTTATATTGTTGAGGCTGTTAGACTGGTTATATAATATTGAATTATATGATGTATGCTGTGTGGTTCTGAGGTAAGACATTGGTCTTTGGACATGAAGGTCCCGAGTTTGAATCCTAATGCAGGTGGTAGACATTTGTTTCCTTGAATCCGTAGTTTCTTCATCACTTTGCCCTACCCCAGTCTCCTAATAATGAAATCTGATGTCTAGTTCTTGTGGATAATGATGAAAAACAAGAGGCCCTGTGTGCACTCAGCACATGTTAAAGGGCATTTGACAGTGAAAAGTAAAACAGAGTAAGCCAAAATGGCTGCTGTCCAGGTGAAAATTGTTAGGCAAATCTACCTGTCTTCTTCTCTTCTACCTTTTAGCTCCCAGTGGAGCATAGGTCTTCAACAAACACTTTCCAAGTCGTTCTGTTTTTTGCAATCTTTTAAGATCATTCCATGTCTTCCCCATCATCTTCATCTCTGCTTCCATCTGTCTTCTCCAAGAATTCCTTGGTCTTCCTCTTTGTCTTTTCCCATTGGGGATTCCAAAAAAGGGCCTGTTGTGTAATACTCTCAGTTGGCTTCCGTAGTGTGTGTCCTATCTATCGCCATCGTCTTCGCTGTATCTCTCTATCCACTGGTATTTGAGAAGGTACATTTCCATAATTCTACGTTAGTGACTTTGTCCTGCCATTTCCATCCCTTTATTCTGCGTAAGCATCCATTAATGAAAGTCTGTACCTTCGTGCTTGTCAATTTTGTTATTCTCCATGCTTCACAGCCATATAATAGGACCGACTTCACATTTGAGTTGAAATTTTTATTTTTGTATTTAACCTAATTTCTTTGTATTTCCATATGTTTCCCAGTGCAATGAAAGCTCCTCTTGCTTTTAAATCTACCTGTGCTGAAGAGGTTATGTAGGTGTGAAAGGTGTGGATTGATGTAAATTAGTGACACAACGCATCCATGCGCACTAAATGCGTTCACGTACAAGATGAAGATGGTAGTTTATCTCATAGAATAGTTGACATAAGGTCAGAGAATCATTTTACACAGAATCAGAGAACTGTTTACATAAGGTCAGAGAATCATTTTACATGGGATCAGAGAATCATTTTACATAGGATCAGAGAACTGTTTTACATAAGGTCAGAGAATCATTTTACGTAGGATCAGAGAACTGTTTTACATAAGGTCAGAGAAGCATTTTACATAGAATCAGAAAACTGTTTTACATAAGGTCAGAGAATCATTTTACATAGGTCAAAGTAATTTTTTGTTTATACAGGATCATAGAACAATTTGATGTAGGACCATAGTAAACATTTACACAGAATCATAGAAAACTGAGTCCCATAGGACTCCTTTACACTGGAGTATAGAACAATTATACAGAGCTCCATATAACATTATTATACAAGATCACAGAAAACCTTTGTGCAGGATCGTAAAAAAAATTAATATAATATAGGATCACATAACATGTTTATGCAGGACCATATAAAGCTACTATACAGGGTCCGAACAAATCTTTATGCGGGATCTGAGAAGATTATTATGCAGGATCATAGAACACATTTACACTTGGTCATTAGACAGTTTACCCTTTTGTTTATAGATCACTATAGGCTAGTTGGAAATGAGTATTCACAATGTCTCTGAAATAAGCCTGTTCTGTTGCCAGATGGCACCAGCTGTTGAGCACTTGATCAATGCCTACCCAGAGTACACCAGCATAGAGAGCCTGCCACTGGAGAATGTGTCAGACCAGGTAATCTTTCATATGATAATGAGTTTAATAACATAATAGTTGTAGTAGCAGCAGCAGTTGTAGTAGTAGAAGTTGTTGTTGTTGTAGTTGTTGTAGTAATAGTATTAGGTTGTAGTAACAGACTTCTGTTAGTCATAGTTGACTATGGATTTTATTTTGCAACGCTCATTAGAAATGCTATTTTTTTTTTCTTTCGCCATGTATTCTCTCTTTCTATGAATCTTGTCTATTTCTTGCTTGAGATGAAGCTTTAGAGTGTGTTTGCAAAGATTGCAGTCTGCTACTATATCTTCCCAGGCTGCAGAGGGTTTATGTTCAGAATTTTCATATCACATTTACACACACGTCTATTCTATAAATCAGAATTTTCATGTCACATTTACACACGTCTATTCTATAAATCAGAATTTTCATGTCACATTTACACACATGTCTGTTCTATAAATCAGAATTTTCATGTCACATTTACACACACGTCTATTCTATAAATCAGAATTTTCATGTCACATTTACACACACGTCTATTCTATAAATCAGAATTTTCATGTCACATTTACACACACGTCTATTCTATAAATCAGAATTTTCATGTCACATTTACACACACGTCTATTCTATAAATCAGAATTTTCATGTCACATTTACACACACGTCTGTTCTATAAATCAGAATTTTCATGTCACATTTACACACACGTCTATTCTATAAATCAGAATTTTCATGTCACATTTACACACACGTCTGTTCTATAAATCAGAATTTTCATGTCACATTTACATACACGTCTGTTCTATAAATCAGAATTTTCATGTCACATTTACACACACGTCTGTTCTATAAATCAGAATTTTCATGTCACATTTACACACACGTCTGTTCTATAAATCAGAATTTTCATGTCACATTTACACACACGTCTGTTCTATACATCAGAATTTTCATGTCACATTTACACACACGTCTATTCTATAAATCAGAATTTTCATGTCACATTTACACACACGTCTATTCTATAAATCAGAATTTTCATGTCACATTTACACACACGTCTATTCTATAAATCAGAATTTTCATGTCACATTTACACACACGTCTATTCTATAAATCAGAATTTTCATGTCACATTTACACACACGTCTATTCTATAAATCAGAATTTTCATGTCACATTTACACACACATCTATTCTATAAATCAGAATTTTCGTGTCACATTTACACACACGTCTATTCTATAAATCAGAATTTTCATGTCACATTTACACACACATCTATTCTATAAATCAGAATTTTCATGTCACATTTACACACACGTCTATTCTATAAATCAGAATTTTCATGTCACATTTACACACACGTCTATTCTATAAATCAGAATTTTCATGTCACATTTACACACGTCTATTCTATAAATCATAATTTTCATGTCACATTTACACACACATCTATTCTATAAATCAGAATTTTCATGTCACATTTACACACACATCTATTCTATAAATCAGAATTTTCATGTCACATTTACACACACGTCTATTCTATAAATCAGAATTTTCATGTCACATTTACACACACGTCTATTCTATAAATCAGAATTTTCATGTCACATTTACACACACGTCTATTCTATAAATCAGAATTTTCATGTCACATTTACACACACGTCTATTCTATAAATCAGAATTTTCATGTCACATTTACACACGTCTATTCTATAAATCAAAATTTTCATGTCACATTTACACACACGTCTATTCTATAAATCAGAATTTTCATGTCACATTTACACACACGTCTATTCTATAAATCAGAATTTTCATGTCACATTTACACACACGTCTATTCTATAAATCAGAATTTTCATGTCACATTTACACACACGTCTATTCTATAAATCAGAATTTTCATGTCACATTTACACACACATCTATTCTATAAATCAGAATTTTCATGTCACATTTACACACACATCTATTCTATAAATCAGAATTTTCATGTCACATTTACACACACATCTATTCTATAAATCAGAATTTTCATGTCACATTTACACACACACGTCTATTCTATAAATCAAAATTTCATGTCACATTTACACACACGTCTGTTGTATAAATCAGAATTTTCATGTCACATTTACACACACGTCTGTTCTATAAATCAGAATTTTCATGTCACATTTACACACACGTCTATTCTATAAATCAGAATTTTCATGTCACATTTACACACACGTCTATTCTATAAATCAGAATTTTCATGTCACATTTACACACACGTCTATTCTATAAATCAGAATTTTCATGTCACATTTACACACACGTCTATTCTATAAATCAGAATTTTCATGTCACATTTACACACACGTCTATTCTATAAATCAGAATTTCATGTCACATTTACACACACGTCTATTCTATAAATCAGAATTTTCATGTCACATTTACACACACGTCTATTCTATTAACCAGAATTTTCATGTCACATTTACACACACGTCTATTCTATAAATCAGAATTTTCATGTCACATTTACACACACGTCTATTGTATAAATCAGAATTTTCATGTCACATTTACACACACGTCTATTCTATAAATCAGAATTTCATGTCACATTTACACACACACACGTCTATTCTATTAATCAAAATTTTCATGTCACATTTACACACACGTCTATTCTATAAATCAGAATTTTCATGTCACATTTACACACACGTCTATTCTATAAATCAGAATTTTCATGTCACATTTACACACACATCTATTCTATAAATCAGAATTTTCATGTCACATTTACACACACATCTATTCTATAAATCAGAATTTTCATGTCACATTTACACACACATCTATTCTATAAATCAGAATTTTCATGTCACATTTACACACACACGTCTATTCTATAAATCAGAATTTTCATGTCACATTTACACACACGTCTGTTCTTTAAATCAGAATTTTCATGTCACATTTACACACACGTCTATTCTATAAATCAGAATTTTCATGTCACATTTACACACACGTCTATTCTATAAATCAGAATTTTCATGTCACATTTACACACACGTCTATTCTATAAATCAGAATTTTCATGTCACATTTACACACACGTCTATTCTATAAATCAGAATTTTCATGTCACATTTACACACACGTCTATTCTATAAATCAGAATTTTCATGTCACATTTACACACACGTCTATTCTATAAATCAGAATTTTCATGTCACATTTACACACACATCTATTCTATAAATCAGAATTTTGGACACCCCCTAGTTCTAGCCATCTGCTAGGTGTCCATAAAGTATATCTTTTGGTATGTGGCTATTGTTCATGCTGTGTATGTGACCAAGCCAGCGTCGGCTGCATTGTAACCTAGCAGCGTGTAGATGTTCGGGAGGCCTTTGTGAATGAGGACCTCCAGGTTTATCATCTTATTTCCATGTGATACCAAGAACACAATGCTGACATGACAAATGGAATGCATTTAGCCTTCTCTCCTGCTTTGCTATTAATGATATACAGAATTGGTAATAACAAATCATGATTGATAATGATCTTAAAACTATACGGGATTCTCTCTCTCTCTCTCTCTGCGATCAAGTCTCAATCAGAGTAGGATTTCAGACTCTCCTATGAAGTCAGTTTAAGTGATTCGATTGCCCCATATAAACTATACAGGATTTATAATGATTGTAAAACTATGGGATTGATAATGATCTTAAAACTATACTGGATTGATAATGATCTTAAAACTATGAGATTGATAATGATCTTAAAACTATACGGGATTGATAATGATCTTAAAACTATGGGATTGATAATGATCTTAAAACTATACGGGATTGATAATGATCGTAAAACTATGGGATTGATAATGATCTTAAAACTATGGGATTGATAATGATCTTAAAACTATACGGGATTGATAATGATCTTAAAACTATGGGATTGATAATGATCTTAAAACTATACGGGATTGATAATAATCTTAAAACTATGGGATTGATAATCATCTTAAAACTATACGGGATTGATAATGATCGTAAAACTATGGGATTGATAATGATCTTAAAACTATGGGATTGATAATGATCTTAAAACTATACGGGATTGATAATGATCTTAAAACTATGGGATTGATAATGATCTTAAAACTATACGGGATTGATATTGATCTTAAAACTATGGGATTGATAATCATCTTAAAACTATACGGAATTGATAATGACCTTAAAACTATGGGATTGATAATGATCTTAAAACTATACGGAATTGATAATAATCTTAAAACTATAAGTAAAAAAAAAGTAAAGTACCCCACTCACGCCAAGTAGCGTATAGGGAATATGGTGTTAGTGACCATAAATTTTATAGATCTTCGGTGCCTGAATTTTGGGATAATGTGATCGGTATTATGCCCGTGCCGCTTTACTTTCCCAGAAAAAAATCTGGTACCCATTAAAGGCTGGGTGAACCGAAGCCGTCTGTTGGGATCGGACCCTACCTCTTGGGTTTGTAGTCCAGTTCACTAACCACTGAGCTATCTTAAAACTATACAGAATTGATAATGATCTTAAAACTATACCGGATTGATAATGATCTTAAAACTATACCGGATTGATAATGATCTTAAAACTATACTGGATTGATAATGATCTTAAAACTATCTGGGATTGATAATGATCTTAAAACTATCTGGGATTGATAATGATCTTAAAACTATCTGGGATTGATAATGATCTTAAAACTATCTGGGATTGATAATGATCTTAAAACTATCTGGGATTGCAGTGAGTGTACATAATAGGGATTTAAAAATAAGAATCCTAAAATTGAGCTGACTAATCATCATCAGATTGCTTGTCAAAATATTGGTTCCTCACTACCTAGCTCTGTTGGTCTCATTGTCTCCTGGGTTGCCTCCTTTTCCATCAACTATGCCTTCCATTCTTATACATTTAAGGCCATTCTCATTTGATATGACAGAGTTTTCTGTGCTCAATTCACTTTACATGCCTGTTTGTGTTTATTTTCACCTCATTTTCTTTTACCCCGTGGTTCTCATTTGAGGGCTTGCTTTGAAATTCTCTTGTTTTGTCTCATCACATCGCCAACATGTGACCACCTTCTTCTCTTTATTATAAATTATATTGTTGGAAGCTTTGTCATTTCTCTTATTTCTGCACATGTCTTGACTTCATTCCATGGTTTATGAGTATTTTCCTGAGGCAATTGTTTTTTAAAGTTTCCACTTTATTTTCTATTTCTTTAGTTGTTTTCCAGATCTTACGTACATCAGTATTATCCTACTATTATACTCTAGAATAGGACATCAAATTTGGCTGCAGCTCGGGCAAGATTATCAGCAAAGACTTACCCACACCATGGATCCCAGGCCAATCTTCTGAGTGTGTACATGTCGGCCTGGATTCTCCTAGGATTTTCTCAAGATTGTCAGCAAAGACTTACCCACACCATGGATCCCAGGCTAATCTGAGTGTGTGCATGTCGGCCTGGATTCTCCTAGGGTTTTGTCAAGATTATCAGCAAAGATTTACCCACACCATGGATCCCAGGCTAATCTGAGTGTGTACATGTCGGCCTGGATTCTCCTAGGATTTTCTCAAGATTGTCAACAAAGACTTACCCACACCATGGATCCCAGGCCAATCTTCTGAGTGTGTGCATGTCGGCCTGGATTCTTCTAGGATTTTCTCAAGATTATCACAGCACATATGTGGATTTGTCCAGTAATGATGATGATCCTAACAGCAACTATTATACCTCATATAAACTCAACCTTGGCTTCCCAGTTGGTACCCTTCTAGCTAACACATCTCCTTATAGACACCAAAAAGTGACACTTTTTTTAACACTTATGTTTCTATATCTCCCAGGTTTTGTTCCTTGTGAATTCCAAAATAAGACCAATCTTTCAATACTTTGTGCTGGTTTTCCTTGTGTATGTTCTCTTCAACTTGTTATTTTCAGTTCAGTGTTGTATATACATGTCATTCCTATTAAATTTGTCAACTACTACTTAATTTATTTATCAACATTTATTTATTACTTAATTTATTTATCAACTATGTATTACTTAATTATTTATCATTTATTTTACTTATCAACATTTATTATTACTTAATTTATTTATCAACTATGTATTACTTAATTTATTTATCATTTATTTTACTTAATTTATTTTCAACATTTATTTATTATTTTATTTATTTATCAACTATGTATTACTTAATTTATTTATCATTTATTTTACTTAATTTATTTATCAACATTTTTTTATTATTTTATTTATTTATCAACTATGTATTACTTAATTTATTTATCATTTATTTTACTTAATTTATTTATCAACATTTATTTATTACTTAATTTATTTATCAACTATGTATTACTTAATTTATTTATCATTTATTTTACTTAATTTATTTATCAACATTTATTTATTACTTTATTTATTTATCAACTATGTATTACTTAATTTATTTATCATTAATTTACTTAACTTAGTTATCAACATTTATTTATTACTTAACTTATTTATCAATATTTATTTATTTATCATTTTTTCTCCTATTTTTCCAGATCCAGATAGCATCTTTACTATATGAGAAAGGTTTGTTGATAACCGGAGAACCGCTGGAGCCGACTTACGATGAACCAGGGGATGAAACTGATGATAATATGTAACCTTCACATTTGGGACCAACTTTAAAAAAAACATTTAGTTGTCGTATCATGAGCCAGGTACATGTTGCAGGATAAGATTTATGTTTCAGTTCTAAATATTGATAAAATTTCACGAAATATGTGAATAATGTCAGTAAAAGAAATGGATAGTTTAAGTTCTCCAATTATAATTCAGAATGTCAATCAAATACAGTAGAATCTGGTTAAGAAGAGATCCTGAGGAGTATCTGAATATCATCATTATAACTGTATTTCATTATATTAGATTTATGATTAATAAAAGGGTATTTACTGTGTAAACAAAGGAAAAGCTCTTAGACATGTTAAATGTGGATAAGCTGAGCAATTTTCTACAATAAATGCGTTACTCCTTCCCTGCAACAATAATTTCCTGCTCAGCTTGCATTGTTGAAATATTGACTCTGTCATCCATGATGTTTTGTTAATCTTGTACTCTGTCGACAGTGTTCATACATTTTTAAAACGTGACTTCCCATATTTTTTCTATTCCATATAGGGTCACCATTCATGTTGGGACAAATCAAAATAGAAATTCTGTCTTTTGGAATCTTGTAAATCACTGCACGTTCTCCTTTTTCTGAGAATTTATGGTTTGGAACACTTATAAAAGAGACCTGTCTCATCAACGTTGTATATATTTTTTTATTTAAATTGCTTGAGAATTTCATGTAGTTTACTTTGCTTCCACTTATCAGTTTCTTTTGAAACTGACCCAGTCTCTCCCCTGACTACTTTCATTGTGATCCCATGTTGCACTTTGAATCAGTTCAGCCAGTCCATACTTAGGTTGAAGTTGGTCTGACATAGACTCTCAACCAGCTTTTTTTCCCTTTTCAATAAAAATGGGTACTAAAATCGGGGTCTTTTTGCTCCTACCTTACTGGAACCATGTATGCTATGCAGAGTCAACGTCTTCTTAATTTTCTTTGTATACTGCCTAAAACCACAACTTGTAAATGCTGACATGATGTTGTTTCTGTCCTCCTGGATTGTATCTAGTGTGTTTGAGGGGATATCATGTTGCCTGCATATTTTTTCTTTTGATTTTAGCTTTTTGTCCACTTTCTCTATCAACATCACTTTCATTTCAAGTGAAATGCTCTTGTGTTTCTTGCTGATTCAGGACAATGGGGGGGGGGGGGGGATAGACTTGTGTTTCTTGCTGATTCAGGACAATGGGGGGATAGACTTGTGTTTCTTGCTGATTCAGGACAATGGGGGGGGGGATAGACTTGTGTTTCTTGCTGATTCACAACAATGGGGGGATAGATTTGTGTTTCTTGCTGATTCAGGACAATGGGGGGATAGACTTGTGTTTCTTGCTGATTCAGGACAATGGGGGGATAGACTTGTGTTTCTTGCTGATTCAGGACAATGGGGGGATAGATTTGTGTTTCTTGCTGATTCACAACAATGGGGGGATAGATTTGTGTTTCTTGCTGATTCACAGCAATGGGGGGATAGATTTGTGTTTCTTGCTGATTCACAACAATGGGGGGATAGATTTGTGTTTCTTGCTGATTCACAACAATGGGGGGATAGATTTGTGTTTCTTGCTGATTCACAACAATGGGGGGATAGATTTGTGTTTCTTGCTGATTCACAACAATGGGGGGATAAACTTGTGTTTCTTGCTGATTCAGGACAATAGGGGGATAGACTTGTGTTTCTTGCTGATTCAGGACAATGGGGTGATAGATTTGTGCTGCCCTGTGATGGGTGACAATGGGGTGATAGATTTGTGCTGCCCTGTGATGGATGACAATGGGGTGATAGATATGTGCTGCTCTGTGATGGATCACAATGGGGTGATAGATATGTGCTGCTCTGTGATGGATGACAATGGGTGATAGATTTGTGCTGCCCTGTGATGGATGACAATGGGGTGATATATTTGTGCTGCCCTGTGATGGATGACAATGGGGTGATAGATTCGTGCTGCCCTGTGATGGATGACATTAGGGTGGTAGATATGTGTGCCCTGTGATGGATGACAATGGGGTGATAGATTTGTGTGCCCTGTGATGGATGACAATGGGGTGATAGATATGTGCTGCCCTGTGATGGATGACAATGGGGTGATAGATTTGTGCTGCCCTGTGATGGATGACAATGGGGTGATAGATTTGTGCTGCCCTGTGATAGATGACAATGGGGTGATAGATTTGTGCTGCCCTGTGATGGATGACAATGGGGTGATAGATATGTGCTGCCCTGTGATGGATGACAATGGGGTGATAGATTTGTGCTGCCCTGTGATGGATGACAATGGGATGATAGATTTGTGCTGCCCTGTGATGGATGACAATGGGGTGGTAGATTTGTGCTGCCCTGTGATGGATGACAATGGGGTGATAGATATGTGCTGCCCTGTGATGGATGACAATGGGGTGGTAGATATGTGCTGCCCTGTGATGGATGACAATGGGGTGGTAGATATGTGCTGCCCTGTGATGGATGACAATGGGTTAATAGATTTGTGCTGCCCTGTGATGGATGACAATGGGGTGGTAGATTTGTGCTGCCCTGTGATGGATGACAATGGGTTAATAGATATGTGCTGCCCTGTGATGGATGACAATGGGTTAATAGATTTGTGCTGCCCTGTGATGGATGACAATGGGGTGGTAGATTTGTGCTGCCCTGTGATGGATGACAATGGGTTAATAGATATGTGCTGCCCTGTGATGGATGACAATGGGGTGATAGATATGTGCTGCCCTGTGATGGATGACAATGGGGTGGTAGATATGTGCTGCCCTGTGATGGATGACAATGGGTTAATAGATATGTGCTGCCCTGTGATGGATGACAATGGGTTAATAGATATGTGCTGCCCTGTGATGGATGACAATGGGGTGGTAGATATGTGCTGCCTTGTGAATGGGCAAATAGATTTGTGGTTTCCCTGTGAATGATAACAAAGGGCAAATAGATTTGTGGTTTCCCTGTGAATGATAACAAAGGGCAAATAGATTTGTGGTACCCTGTGAAAGATGACAGTGGGCTACACATCATGTAGAGACTTTGTTGTAAAATAAACCACAAGGATTGTCAGCCACCTGTTATGTCACTCCAGTGTCAAGGACAAGAAGATGTTTTAACTTGATGATCAAGAGAAGACCACTCTGCTGATACAGAACTCTTCCATCGTTACAATTCCAACAAAAGGAAAAGAATGTTGTTAACAGCAGAACCTTATACTGGATGTTCATTTTGCTACAACTGTGTGCAACCACTTCACTCGCATTATAGTTAACTTTCATGGTTTATTCCCCTTGTTTGTAGGCATTTCTTATATTGCAGTTAACATTCCTTATTTTGCTGTTTAATGAAAATCTACATAGAAAGAGATGAAAGTGCTCCATCACGTCACATATGGTGTCAGTGCCCATATTTTAAAATAGACATTCGTGCATTATTTTTGGGGGCTAATATGGTCGGTATTACGCTAGTGCTGAGTTAACCTAAAGTTGTTGATTGGAATAGAATCCGACCTTTTGTTCTTTGTAGCTCATTTCACTAGACCACGGTACTTGAGATTATACAAACTGTGACTATAACATTCATATTGTTAATTTGTAAATATGTTGTAATTGCTTTGCTTGGTGTTTACCTCAATGATTCATGTTATGTGCTAAAAATAGCATCAAGTCTATGTTTTTGTGTTGTGGCTTACAACAAGCTGCATTATGTGTACCTTGCGACACAAACCCCAAACATCCAGCGTCCACTGCACATCATTTCTGAGGTCATGGGTTTATCTGCCCTTTTTAATCCGTACTTGCTTTATCAGAATAGTCAGTCTGTTTCTGGAGCAGCTACTGGGACTTTAGACTTGAAGAGTTGAATGGCTTCACTACAAACGAGGCATTCCCAATATCTGCTCCGCTACAGGGAACTAAATAGTATCTTGATCGACTTTGGTGCACTTATGTCAGCATTTGACTGTGAATCATTTATTGCTTCTGCCTTGTATATCTCATCTCCCAATAGAAATATTATTTAGCAAAATGTTCCAGGGGCTAAAACAGAAACCAAACAGAGAGTTTCTGAGAAAACTGAGCTGTCAGTATTTTTGTATAGATCTCTTTACATATGTTTGTACATTTTATAATTTAAAATAATGATGCTGTACATTGATTATAATCTACATATTACCTGCAAGTCAGATTTTATTTTCATCCATGTATTTTATTTTCAAATATTGTTCGCTGTTTTTTTTTTTTCAAATACTTCTTGTTATCTTCGTGATATCATTTTCCGGTTCTTATTTTGACAAAGTCATTTGGTTTTTTCGTGTGCACAAATTTATTTTGTTTTATTGTTTTCATGCCCTGGAAGGCACTTCTCACGGCTGTTTTGTTTTCATCTCAATGTGGTATTCTAGTTCTAATCTTAGAAATTTTGCATCATTTATGTCCTGCATTTAGTACATTCCTCTCTACTTAAAATTGATATTTAATGGTGGGGTGGTTTCATTTTGTTACCTAACATACATAATGTAGATGTTTTAACTAAAGTCTGTCACGTGACATTCTTAATGTAGATGTTTTAGCTAAAGTCTGTCACGTGACATTCTTAATGTAGATGTTTTAGCTAAAGTCTGTCACGTGACATTCTTAATGTAGATGTTTTAGCTAAAGTCTGTCACGTGACATTCTTAATGTAGATGTTTTAGCTAAAGTCTGTCACGTGACATTCTTAATGTAGATGTTTTAGCTAAAGTCTGTCACATGACATTCTTAATGTAGATGTTTTAGCTAAAGTCTGTCACATGACATTCTTAATGTAGATGTTTTAGCTAAAGTCTGTCACATGACATTCTTAATGTAAATGCTTTAACTGAAGTCTGTCACATGACATTCTTAATGTAAATGCTTTAACTAAAGTCTGTCACGTGACATTCTTAATGTAAATATTTTAGCTAAAGTCTGTCAAGTGACATTCTTAGTGTAAATGTTTTAGCTAAAGTCTGTCACATGACATTCTTAATGTAAATGTTTTAGCTAAAGTCTGTCAAGTGACATTCTTAATGTAAATGTTTTAGCTAAAGTCTGTCATGTGATATTCATGTAATTTTATAATATGAGTAGATGTGAACAAGTTATCATTATACACCTCAGAAAAGGTCACAATCGACTTCACAGTCAGATGTATAAAAAATTCAAGATAGGCACCTCAACTACATGTACATATGGACAGGCGCCCCAGACTGCTGAACATATACTTGAAGACTGCACTGAATATAGTAGACTGAGGAAAATCCATTGGCCCATAGATACAACACTACAGACAAAACTATATGAGCCACTGCAAGAATTACAAAAGACAGTAACATTTATACAGGAAACAACACTGCAGATATAGACAATACTTCAGGTGAACAAAAGATAGATGTTCATGCAAAATTCAATCTTTTTGCTAGAGATACAAAGCTGGTGAACACAAACAACTAAAGTAACCATCCACAACGCCCACCCTAGCACAAAACTATTGACTTGTCGTGTCCTCATTGACATTGATTTAAAAAAAAAAAAACACTGCCGACATTGAAAATTGTTATTGTAGATATTTGTTACATTAGAATGTTGGTGTTGGGTTTTTCTCTTTATTTGAGATCATCTTTGTTAACCCTAGATTACGATCAACTTGCAAAAATTCTATCCATCTATTGACCTTTCAAGCCGTAGCCAGCCCATAGACCCAGAGACTCTTTCTCTTATCTAAAATTTTATTCTAGCAGTTTTCAATTCTTGTAAAGATATTTTATCAAATCTCGCCATTTGTCTCTGTTCTGTGCAAGCAATTCTATCTCACTGAAGGAGCAAATTCCTGCTGCTCTTGCCTCTCTGATCAATGTTCTTCTCATTGCCTCGCTGGGTCGGCCTCCATTCCTCTTACCTGTCGTTTCCCACATGAGGACTTGCTTTGTTATTCGGTTATTATCTCCTCTCATCACATGTCCAACATATGACCATCATCTTTTCTTGATTACTGAAGATATTAGTAGTTGATTTGCGATTTCTCTAATTTCGATTGTTTTGAATTCGTTCCACACTATACCAAGTATTTTCCTTCGACATAAAAAAATTACTGTTTCAAAATTAAAATTTTAATAAATCTACAGTTTGCAGTGCATTGTTGATTTTTCCCGCCAGCCATGTACCTTCCTGAATGTTCAAGCCAGTCACCCACAGTGTCATTGCGACTGGTCACGTTTTATTATATTATTTTTTTATATATACATTGGTGAGTCGCATAAAAGTAGCATCTATCGTAATAATGAGATTTCTTTTTTTGTGGTATGTGAAAGAGAAATGTACATATTGTTGACACTTTTGGCTGTACTCCTTAATTGCTTCAATAATTTGTTAAACTCTTAGTTCTTCCTCAGATTTGTATTTAAATACCAATAACTGTATTTTTGTTCAAGTTACACAGAGTTTTATTTATAGTAAATTTTATGAAGTTCATAAAAATGTAATTTAAAATGAAGTATTGTAATTTAGGGTTACAATTGTTTATTGACATGCTCTGATCACCATTGTTGTGATACAGAACTTTGTATCTCTTTCAACACCCAAATGGGTACAAGAGGAATTGAAGAAGATTGACTTGCTGTAATACACAATTTATCTTCTTTTTTTTTTTGTCTGGCATTATGTTAAAGTTGATTTATATACTGAATTGAGGGGACCGGGTGGTTCAAAGGTAAGACATCAGCTCAGCCTCCTAGACAGAAAGGTTGTGGGTTCAATTCCCACTAAAGGCAGTGGACATTTTTTTTTTAAAATCAAACCTGCGGTTTCCTCGTGGCTTTACCCTCTCCTGGTCTCTGAGTTGTAAGATCAAATGTCTGGCCCTCTTGGATAACAGCGAACAACTGGAGGTTCCATGTACACTCAATAACGCTAAAAGATCTTTGGCCGTTGAAAATTGAAAAGAGTCTGCCAAAAATTGTTAAGCAACCATGCTGAAGACAGATGTGTTGGCCCAAAAGTTACAGATAATGAAGTTTGTTGTAAGCTGGTGAACAGATAATGCAGCTAGTTGTAAGCTGGTGAACAGATAATGCAGTTTGTTGTAAGCTGGTGAACAGATAATGCAGCTAGTTGTAAGCTGGTGAACAGATAATGCAGTTTGTTGTAAGCTGGTGAACAGATAATGCAGCTTGTTGTAAGCTGGTGAACAGATACTGCAGTTTGTTGTAAGCTGGTGAACAGATAATGCAGTTTGTTGTAAGCTGGTGAACAGATACTGCAGCTTGTTGTAAGCTGGTGAACAGATACTGCAGTTTGTTGTAAGCTGGTGAACAGATAATGCAGCTTGTTGTAAGCTGGTGACTAACACATCCATGCCCATTTAATGGAAGAACACTAAAAAGAGAAGACGTGCTGAATTGTAGATGCCTATAGTCAACAAAATATGGGGTAGGATTTCTGTAGAAATGTACTTGTTCATTACAGTGTTCATTTAATATCAACATATTGAACTTTATATTTCTAACAATTACTATGATCATTCTTTGTCTGCAGGACTCACTTGTCCATAAATATATCAGACTAGTCCTGTAACCTCCACTGAGAGCATATTTGGGAAGACGTTTCCTGCAGGAACTATAAAATGATCTATATTATTGTACGTCTGCATTGCTATAACTAACACTGGTACGACAAGCAAACTTTAGGGTTCCATGAATTCTGTGATATCTGATGGCAGTACATCAGTAGCCTCCCATAACCTCTGGATGGCCCTCATCAAGTAACTGCTGTACTTTGTGTCTCTACTGAGAACAAATTCTCATGGGAATCCTGTCTCCTGGCATCATAATGTCAAACTTCTCATTCTCTGCACTCCTCACATTTCTTCTTCTTGTTAGGATCATCATCACTGCACTCCTCACATTTCTTCTTCTTGTTAGGATCATCATCACTGCACTCCTCACATTTCTTCTTGTTAGGATCATCATCACTGCACTCCTCACATTTCTTCTTCTTGTTAGGATCATCATCTCTGCACTCCTCACATTTCTTCTTCTAGCTTGTGTGTGTGTGCGTGCTAGCCATGGCTGATATCTAGGTGTGTGTCATGCTAGTCATATCTCATATCTTGGTGTGTCTGTGTTAATCATGTCTCATATCTTTATGTGCGTCTGAGTTTAGTAATATCTCATAACTTAGTGTGTATCTGTTAGTCATGTGTCATATCTTTGTGTGTGCAAGTCTGGGTTAGGGATATCTCATGCATGTTTATGTTAGTCATATCTCATATCTTTGTGTGTGCATGTCTGTGTTTGACACATCTCATATCCTTGTGTGTGCATGGCTATGCAATTCACATCTCATATCTTTGTGTATGCATGCCTATGTTAGTCATATCTTATATCTTTGTGTGTATGTCTATGTTAGGTATGTGTCATATTTTTGTGTGTGCATGTCTATGTCATTCATGTGTCATATATCTTGATGTGTGTCGGTGTTAGTCATGTCTCGTATCGCTGTGTACATATCTGTGTTATTCACATCTCATATCTTTGTGTGTGCATGTCTGTGTTAGTCACATATAATGACTCGGGCAGATGGTGCTCGTAAACCTGGGAGGGTAGACCATCTAAGGGCAGAATCCCCCTACAGAAAAGACAATCTGCTGCCTTGCAGGAAGATTGGGGACAATCAAAGGCTAAGGAAAGCGAACCTGAATAAAATGCTGGCTGAAATCGGATGCACTGGGCCACTGGCGCAGAACACAGTGCAACGTATTAACAGGTGTTCAATCAGAGTGGATCTGGCAGACTCTAAATGTGATGTTCTGTCTGTGGGGGCGATCAACACACTTAACCTGACAGCTGACTTCATGTGGGAGTATGGAATCCTACTCTGATTGAGTCCTGATCGCAGAGAGAGAGAGTTAGGATCATTATCACTGCACTCCTCACATTTCTTCTTCTTGTTAGGATCATCATCATCTCTGCACTCCTCACATTTCTTTTTCTTGTTAGGATCATCATCACTGCACTCCTCACATTTCTTCTTCTTGTTAGGATCATCATCTCTGCACTCCTCACATTTCTTCTTCTTGTTAGGATCATCATCATCTCTGCACTCCTCACATTTCTTCTTCTTGTTAGGATCATCATCTCTGCACTCCTCACATTTCTTCTTCTTGTTAGGATCATCATCATCTCTGCACTCCTCACATTTCTTCTTCTTGTTAGGATCATCATCTCTGCACTCCTCACATTTCTTCATCTTGTTAGAATCATCATCTCTGCACACCTGACGAACTCATAGGTGCTCCAACATCCCCATTGAGAAAATCTGAGGAGAATCCTGACCCATTTTCATGAACTCCATAGCCCAGCCTGGGATTCCAGTGTGGGTAGGTTTTTGCTGATAACTTTTCCCAGGCAGCGGCGGCCATATTTAAGGCCAACTCTTTTTGATTTTACTGCCACGGGTTCTTCAACATGCGTGTGTGCACACGGGATCTCCCATTTATTGTTATCCAAGAGGACTAAACATTGGATCTTACTACCCAAGAGATCAGGGGAGGCTAACAAATAAACCTGATTTTTATCCATATTTTTTTTAATCACCACTACTTCTAGTGGACTTTGAACTCGGGTCTTTCCTGTCCTGAGACTGATGTCTCAGCCCACATTTACTTGTATTCTCATCTATTTTTTGTCAGTATTTTTAAAGTGATAATTTCCCATATCTTTTCTGTTTCAGCCACAAGTTTTGTATTATTTTATTTTGTTGTTGTTGTCACTTGATCTAAGCAATTTATATTTTAAATATATTTTAGTTTGGGTCATTTATTTTTCCTGCTGTTGGAAGCAACTGGATATAGCATAAGTTTTGTCTACTGTGTTGACATGCTATAAAGTAGCTACAGTTCCTGGTGGTGTCTCCTTTCCTCTCCTCCCCCCCCCCCCCAATGTAATTCTGACCTAATTTATGAAAGTCCTCTTTCTTCACTTCCTCTTGTACCCATTCAGGTGGTGAGGGAGATACAAAGTTCTGGTTCTTGCCCCTTGTGACAGGTTTAATCATTGTCATTTGATGTAGCATTTCCTAGATTTTGTCTGTCCCTCTTCTCCCTCTCCACATTTAATATATGCTTTGTATGGAATCACACTGCATTCTTTCTAGATGGACACACCAGTTCATTGGTTCAATGTCTACTCTTTCTTTTATATCATTTCCGGCTCTGTCTTTTCTAGTCACTCCAAGCGTTTTTCCCAGACATCTCATCTCTATGGTAACAAGCTTCCTTTTATGCTTAGTCATAAGTGGTTTGATCAACAATCAATTAGGAGTCAGGGCCTAGAATGTGAATGTTTCATGCTAGAATGTGAATGTTTCATGGCCTTGCTGAACAGGGTACGTTTCTTTAAATGACAATTTTGAATTCAAGTGTTGACATTTGAAGAGTCAATATATGTGGGATCAACTGTACATGTATTTATTATTATTGTATAGACTTTGGGTTGTGAAGCTTGTCCATCTTTCATTTCTGCTGAACTGCTTACAGTATTTAGTTGTCTTAATGATCAGTGCTTGATAATTAAATTGGGTTTTACCTTATATCAATTTATGTTTTCTTTATTTTGTTTTTGTGACTGTTTTCTATTGTGTAAGGTAGCCACATACACCTGTTGAAATTGTGTACGGAAGAATGTTGAGAATACTATGGACAGCTAAGAAGAGTAATGAAAGCGTTTTGAAAGAGGCCAAAGCAAAATGAGAGCTAATTTCCAATATTAGGAAGAAACAATCATTTTTTGACCATGTAATGAGAATGAAACAGAGCCATAGATTTTAGAAGCAGTGATCTCCGCAATATGTGCCACTTTGGCACGCGAGGTTTCTGTTTTTGAGATTGTGATTCTGCCCTATGTGCCGTCTTCGGCTCGAAAGGAGAATAGATAGATGAGAATGGAATAGCTGGAATATATTGTAACAACTGGGAAAGTTGAAGGGCAAAGAGATACCAGACAGCTTAAGAGAATGGCCTGGCAGAAGGTCAACAACAGAAATGATAACTAACTGTTGAGATCGAAAGTTGTGGAGAGACATGATCATCTACGCCAGCAGGTACTTGATGATAATGAAGGTAGCCACCATAGCCATGATAATGAATCAATAATTTGATGCAACTGCTGGTTCATGTCACACCAGAAAGTTACTAAACTTGTTGTGAGCTGCCTTGTTGATGTTGACCATAGGGTCAGTGTGAGCCATAAGTTGTTAGATCTGAGTTGATAATATGGTGGATGTACCAGAAATTGGTGTTTGTTCACCCTGGAGTTGTTACAATACTAGGTCTTCTAAAAGGAGTTGTTACAATACTAGGTCTTCTAAAAGGAGTTGTTACAATACTAGGTCTTCTATAAGAAGTTGCTACAATACTAGGTCTTCTATAAGGAGTTGTTACAATACTAGGTCTTCTATAAGTTGCTACAATACTAGGTCTTCTATAAGGAGTTGCTACAATACTAGGTCTTCTATAAGTTGCTACAATACTAGGTCTTCTATAAGTTGCTACAATACTAGGTCTTCTATAAGGAGTTGTTACAATACTAGGTCTTCTATAAGGAGTTGTTACAATACTAGGTCTTCTATAAGGAGTTGCTACAATACTAGGTCTTCTATAAGGAGTTGCTACAATACTAGGTCTTCTATAAGGAGTTGTTACAATACTAGGTCTTCTATAAGTTGCTACAATACTAGGTCTTCTATAAGTTGCTACAATACTAGGTCTTCTATAAGAAGTTGTTACAATACTAAGTCTTCTATAAGTTGCTACAATACTAGGTCTTCTATAAGTTGCTACAATACTAGGTCTTCTATAAGTTGCTACAATACTAAGTCTTCTATAAGTTGCTACAATACTAGGTCTTCTATAAGTTGCTACAATACTAGGTCTTCTATAAGTTGCTACAATACTAGGTCTTCTATAAGAAGTTGCTACAATACTAGGTCTTCTATAAGAAGTTGTTACAATACTAAATCTTCTATAAGGAGTTGTTACAATACTAGGTCTTCTATAAGGAGTTGCTACAATACTAGGTCTTCTATAAGGAGTTGTTACAATACTAGTTCTTCTATAAGAAGTTGTTACAATACTAGGTCCCCTATAAGAAGTTGTTACAATACTAGGTCCTCTATAAGAAGTTGTTACAATACTATGTCTTCTATAAGGAGCTGTTACAATACTAGGTCCTCTATAAGAAGTTGCTACAAT
Organism: Megaustenia siamemsis; assembly: GCA_032433765.1. Lineage (NCBI taxonomy): Eukaryota > Metazoa > Mollusca > Gastropoda > Stylommatophora > Ariophantidae > Megaustenia > Megaustenia siamemsis. The sequence goes on from JAVIAB010000050.1 coordinate 10,895,902, forward strand.
ACTAGGTCTTCTATAAGAAGTTGCTACAATACTAGGTCCTCTATAAGGAGTTGCTACAATACTAGGTCCTCTATAAGAAGTTGTTACAATACTAGGTCCTCTATAAGAAGTTGCTACAATACTAGGTCCTCTATAAGGAGTTGTTACAATACTAGGTCCTCCATAAGAAGTTGTTACAATACTAGGTCCTCTATAAGAAGTTGTTACAATACTAGGTCTTCTATAAGGAGTTGCTACAATACTAGGTCTTCTATAAGGAGTTGCTACAATAAAAGGTCTTCTATAAGTTGCTACAATACTAGGTCTTCTATAAGTTGCTACAATACTAGGTCTTCTATAAGTTGCTACAATACTAGGTCTTCTATAAGGAGTTGTTACAATACTAGGTCTTCTATAAGGAGTTGGTACAATACTAGGTCTTCTATAAGGAGTTGTTACAATACTAGGTCTTCTATAAGGAGTTGCTACAATACTAGGTCTTCTATAAGGAGTTGTTACAATACTAGGTCTTCTATAAGTTGCTACAATACTAGGTCTTCTATAAGAAGTTGTTACAATACTAAGTCTTCTATAAGTTGCTACAATACTAGGTCTTCTATAAGTTGCTACAATACTAGGTCTTCTATAAGTTGCTACAATACTAGGTCTTCTATAAGGAGTTGCTACAATACTAGGTCTTCTATAAGTTGTTACAATACTAGGTCTTCTATAAGAAGTTGTTACAATACTAAGTCTTCTATAAGGAGTTGCTACAATACTAGGTCTTCTATAAGGAGTTGTTACAATACTAAGTCTTCTATAAGGAGTTGCTACAATACTAGGTCTTCTATAAGAGAGTTGCTACAATACTAAGTCTTCTATAAGGAGTTGCTACAATACTAGGTCTTCTATAAGAAGTTGTTACAATACTAAGTCTTCTATAAGGAGTTGCTATAATACTAGGTCTTCTATAAGGAGTTGCTACAATACTAGGTCTTCTATAAGGAGTTGTTACAATACTAGGTCCTCTATAATAAGTTGTTACAATACTATGTCTTCTATAAGGAGCTGTTACAATACTAGGTCCTCTATAAGAAGTTGTTACAATACTAGGTCCTCTATAAGAAGTTGCTACAATACTAGGTCCTCTATAAGAAGTTGTTACAATACTAGGTCTTCTATAAGGAGTTGCTACAATACTAGGTCTTCTATAAGGAGTTGCTACAATACTAGGTCTTCTATAAGTTGCTACAATACTAGGTCTTCTATAAGAGTTGTTACAATACTAGTTCTTCTATAAGAAGTTGTTACAATACTAGGTCCCCTATAAGGAGCTGTTACAATACTAGGTCCTCTATAAGAAGTTGTTACAATACTAGGTCCTCTATAAGAAGTTGCTACAATACTAGGTCCTCTATAAGAAGTTGTTACAATACTAGGTCTTCTATAAGGAGTTGCTACAATACTAGGTCTTCTATAAGGAGTTGCTACAATACTAGGTCTTCTATAAGTTGCTACAATACTAGGTCTTCTATAAGTTGCTACAATACTAGGTCTTCTATAAGTTGCTACAATACTAGGTCTTCTATAAGGAGTTGTTACAATACTAGGTCTTCTATAAGGAGTTGTTACAATACTAGGTCTTCTATAAGGAGTTGTTACAATACTAGGTCTTCTATAAGGAGTTGCTACAATACTAGGTCTTCTATAAGGAGTTGCTACAATACTAGGTCTTCTATAAGGAGTTGTTACAATACTAGGTCTTCTATAAGTTGCTACAATACTAGGTCTTCTATAAGGAGTTGCTACAATACTAGGTCTTCTATAAGAAGTTGCTACAATACTATGTCTTCTATAAGGAGTTGTTACAATACTAGGTCCTCTATAAGAAGTTGTTACAATACTAGGTCTTCTATAAGGAGTTGTTACAATACTAGGTCTTCTATAAGGAGTTGTTACAATACTAGGTCTTCTATAAGAAGTTGCTACAATACTATGTCTTCTATAAGGAGTTGTTACAATACTAGGTCCTCTATAAGAAGTTGTTACAATACTAGGTCTTCTATAAGGAGTTGTTACAATACTAGGTCTTCTATAAGGAGTTGCTACAATACTAGGTCTTCTATAAGGAGTTGCTACAATACTAGGTCTTCTATAAGGAGTTGCTACAATACTAGGTCTTCTATAAGTTGCTACAATACTAGGTCTTCTATAAGGAGTTGTTACAATACTAGTTCTTCTATAAGAAGTTGTTACAATACTAGGTCCCCTATAAGAAGTTGTTACAATACTAGGTCCTCTATAATAAGTTGTTACAATACTATGTCTTCTATAAGGAGCTGTTACAATACTAGGTCCTCTATAAGAAGTTGTTACAATACTAGGTCCTCTATAAGAAGTTGCTACAATACTAGGTCCTCTATAAGAAGTTGTTACAATACTAGGTTTTCTATAAGGAGTTGCTACAATACTAGGTCTTCTATAAGGAGTTGCTACAATACTAGGTCTTCTATAAGTTGCTACAATACTAGGTCTTCTATAAGTTGCTACAATACTAGGTCTTCTATAAGTTGCTACAATACTAGGTCTTCTATAAGGAGTTGTTACAATACTAGGTCTTCTATAAGGAGTTGTTACAATACTAGGTCTTCTATAAGGAGTTGTTACAATACTAGGTCTTCTATAAGGAGTTGCTACAATACTAGGTCTTCTATAAGGAGTTGCTACAATACTAGGTCTTCTATAAGGAGTTGTTACAATACTAGGTCTTCTATAAGTTGCTACAATACTAGGTCTTCTATAAGGAGTTGCTACAATACTAGGTCTTCTATAAGAAGTTGCTACAATACTATGTCTTCTATAAGGAGTTGTTACAATACTAGGTCCTCTATAAGAAGTTGTTACAATACTAGGTCTTCTATAAGGAGTTGTTACAATACTAGGTCTTCTATAAGGAGTTGTTACAATACTAGGTCTTCTATAAGAAGTTGCTACAATACTATGTCTTCTATAAGGAGTTGTTACAATACTAGGTCCTCTATAAGAAGTTGTTACAATACTAGGTCTTCTATAAGGAGTTGTTACAATACTAGGTCTTCTATAAGGAGTTGCTACAATACTAGGTCTTCTATAAGAAGTTGTTACAATACTATGTCTTCTATAAGGAGTTGTTACAATACTAGGTCCTCTATAAGAAGTTGTTACAATACTAGGTCTTCTATAAGGAGTTGTTACAATACTAGGTCTTCTATAAGGAGTTGCTACAATACTAGGTCTTCTATAAGAAGTTGTTACAATACTATGTCTTCTATAAGGAGCTGTTACAATACTAGGTCCTGTATAAGAAGTTGTTACAATACTAGGTCCTCTATAAGAAGTTGTTACAATACTAGGTCCTCTATAATAAGTTGTTACAATACTATGTCTTCTATAAGGAGCTGTTACAATACTAGGTCCTCTATAAGAAGTTGTTACAATACTAGGTCCTCTATAAGAAGTTGCTACAATACTAGGTCCTCTATAAGAAGTTGTTACAATACTAGGTCTTCTATAAGGAGTTGCTACAATACTAGGTCTTCTATAAGGAGTTGCTACAATACTAGGTCTTCTATAAGTTGCTACAATACTAGGTCTTCTATAAGGAGTTGTTACAATACTAGTTCTTCTATAAGAAGTTGTTACAATACTAGGTCCCCTATAAGAAGTTGTTACAATACTAGGTCCTCTATAATAAGTTGTTACAATACTATGTCTTCTATAAGGAGCTGTTACAATACTAGGTCCTCTATAAGAAGTTGTTACAATACTAGGTCCTCTATAAGAAGTTGCTACAATACTAGGTCCTCTATAAGAAGTTGTTACAATACTAGGTCTTCTATAAGGAGTTGCTACAATACTAGGTCTTCTATAAGGAGTTGCTACAATACTAGGTCTTCTATAAGTTGCTACAATACTAGGTCTTCTATAAGTTGCTACAATACTAGGTCTTCTATAAGTTGCTACAATACTAGGTCTTCTATAAGGAGTTGTTACAATACTAGGTCTTCTATAAGGAGTTGTTACAATACTAGGTCTTCTATAAGGAGTTGTTACAATACTAGGTCTTCTATAAGGAGTTGTTACAATACTAGGTCTTCTATAAGGAGTTGCTACAATACTAGGTCTTCTATAAGGAGTTGCTACAATACTAGGTCTTCTATAAGGAGTTGCTACAATACTAGGTCTTCTATAAGTTGCTACAATACTAGGTCTTCTATAAGGAGTTGTTACAATACTAGTTCTTCTATAAGAAGTTGTTACAATACTAGGTCCCCTATAAGAAGTTGTTACAATACTAGGTCCTCTATAATAAGTTGTTACAATACTATGTCTTCTATAAGGAGCTGTTACAATACTAGGTCCTCTATAAGAAGTTGTTACAATACTAGGTCCTCTATAAGAAGTTGCTACAATACTAGGTCCTCTATAAGAAGTTGTTACAATACTAGGTCTTCTATAAGGAGTTGCTACAATACTAGGTCTTCTATAAGGAGTTGCTACAATACTAGGTCTTCTATAAGTTGCTACAATACTAGGTCTTCTATAAGTTGCTACAATACTAGGTCTTCTATAAGTTGCTACAATACTAGGTCTTCTATAAGGAGTTGTTACAATACTAGGTCTTCTATAAGGAGTTGTTACAATACTAGGTCTTCTATAAGGAGTTGTTACAATACTAGGTCTTCTATAAGGAGTTGCTACAATACTAGGTCTTCTATAAGGAGTTGCTACAATACTAGGTCTTCTATAAGGAGTTGTTACAATACTAGGTCATCTATAAGTTGCTACAATACTAGGTCTTCTATAAGGAGTTGCTACAATACTAGGTCTTCTATAAGAAGTTGCTACAATACTATGTCTTCTATAAGGAGTTGTTACAATACTAGGTCCTCTATAAGAAGTTGTTACAATACTAGGTCTTCTATAAGGAGTTGTTACAATACTAGGTCTTCTATAAGGAGTTGTTACAATACTAGGTCTTCTATAAGAAGTTGCTACAATACTATGTCTTCTATAAGGAGTTGTTACAATACTAGGTCCTCTATAAGAAGTTGTTACAATACTAGGTCTTCTATAAGGAGTTGTTACAATACTAGGTCTTCTATAAGGAGTTGCTACAATACTAGGTCTTCTATAAGAAGTTGTTACAATACTATGTCTTCTATAAGGAGTTGTTACAATACTAGGTCCTCTATAAGAAGTTGTTACAATACTAGGTCTTCTATAAGGAGTTGTTACAATACTAGGTCTTCTATAAGTTGTTACAATACTAGGTCTTCTATAAGAAGTTGTTACAATACTAAGTCTTCTATAAGGAGTTGCTACAATACTAGGTCTTCTATAAGAAGTTGTTACAATACTATGTCTTCTATAAGGAGCTGTTACAATACTAGGTCCTGTATAAGAAGTTGTTACAATACTAGGTCCTCTATAAGAAGTTGTTACAATACTAGGTCCTCTATAAGAAGTTGTTACAATACTAGGTCCTCTATAAGAAGTTGTTACAATACTAGGTCCTCTATAAGTTGTTACAATACTAGGTCCTCTATAAGAAGTTGTTACAATACTAGGTCCTCTATAAGAAGTTGTTACAATACTAGGTCCTCTATAAGAAGTTGCTACAATACTAGGTCCTCTATAAGTTGTTACAATACTAGGTCCTCTATAAGTTGTTACAATACTAGGTCCTCTATAAGAAGTTGTTACAATACTAGGTCCTCTATAAGTTGTTACAATACTAGGTCCTCTATAAGAAGTTGTTACAATACTAGGTCCTCTATAAGAAGTTGTTACAATACTAGGTCTTCTATAAGTTGCTACAATACTAGGTCTTCTATAAGAAGTTGTTACAATACTAAGTCTTCTATAAGTTGCTACAATACTAGGTCTTCTATAAGTTGCTACAATACTAGGTCTTCTATAAGTTGCTACAATACTAAGTCTTCTATAAGTTGCTACAATACTAGGTCTTCTATAAGTTGCTACAATACTAGGTCTTCTATAAGTTGCTACAATACTAGGTCTTCTATAAGAAGTTGCTACAATACTAGGTCTTCTATAAGAAGTTGTTACAATACTAAATCTTCTATAAGGAGTTGTTACAATACTAGGTCTTCTATAAGGAGTTGCTACAATACTAGGTCTTCTATAAGGAGTTGTTACAATACTAGTTCTTCTATAAGAAGTTGTTACAATACTAGGTCCCCTATAAGAAGTTGTTACAATACTAGGTCCTCTATAAGAAGTTGTTACAATACTATGTCTTCTATAAGGAGCTGTTACAATACTAGGTCCTCTATAAGAAGTTGCTACAATACTAGGTCTTCTATAAGAAGTTGCTACAATACTAGGTCCTCTATAAGGAGTTGCTACAATACTAGGTCCTCTATAAGAAGTTGTTACAATACTAGGTCCTCTATAAGAAGTTGCTACAATACTAGGTCCTCTATAAGGAGTTGTTACAATACTAGGTCCTCCATAAGAAGTTGTTACAATACTAGGTCCTCTATAAGAAGTTGTTACAATACTAGGTCTTCTATAAGGAGTTGCTACAATACTAGGTCTTCTATAAGGAGTTGCTACAATAAAAGGTCTTCTATAAGTTGCTACAATACTAGGTCTTCTATAAGTTGCTACAATACTAGGTCTTCTATAAGTTGCTACAATACTAGGTCTTCTATAAGGAGTTGTTACAATACTAGGTCTTCTATAAGGAGTTGGTACAATACTAGGTCTTCTATAAGGAGTTGTTACAATACTAGGTCTTCTATAAGGAGTTGCTACAATACTAGGTCTTCTATAAGGAGTTGTTACAATACTAGGTCTTCTATAAGTTGCTACAATACTAGGTCTTCTATAAGAAGTTGTTACAATACTAAGTCTTCTATAAGTTGCTACAATACTAGGTCTTCTATAAGTTGCTACAATACTAGGTCTTCTATAAGTTGCTACAATACTAGGTCTTCTATAAGGAGTTGCTACAATACTAGGTCTTCTATAAGTTGTTACAATACTAGGTCTTCTATAAGAAGTTGTTACAATACTAAGTCTTCTATAAGGAGTTGCTACAATACTAGGTCTTCTATAAGGAGTTGTTACAATACTAAGTCTTCTATAAGGAGTTGCTACAATACTAGGTCTTCTATAAGGAGTTGCTACAATACTAAGTCTTCTATAAGGAGTTGCTACAATACTAGGTCTTCTATAAGAAGTTGTTACAATACTAAGTCTTCTATAAGGAGTTGCTATAATACTAGGTCTTCTATAAGGAGTTGCTACAATACTAGGTCTTCTATAAGGAGTTGTTACAATACTAGGTCCTCTATAATAAGTTGTTACAATACTATGTCTTCTATAAGGAGCTGTTACAATACTAGGTCCTCTATAAGAAGTTGTTACAATACTAGGTCCTCTATAAGAAGTTGCTACAATACTAGGTCCTCTATAAGAAGTTGTTACAATACTAGGTCTTCTATAAGGAGTTGCTACAATACTAGGTCTTCTATAAGGAGTTGCTACAATACTAGGTCTTCTATAAGTTGCTACAATACTAGGTCTTCTATAAGGAGTTGTTACAATACTAGTTCTTCTATAAGAAGTTGTTACAATACTAGGTCCCCTATAAGAAGTTGTTACAATACTAGGTCCTCTATAATAAGTTGTTACAATACTATGTCTTCTATAAGGAGCTGTTACAATACTAGGTCCTCTATAAGAAGTTGTTACAATACTAGGTCCTCTATAAGAAGTTGCTACAATACTAGGTCCTCTATAAGAAGTTGTTACAATACTAGGTCTTCTATAAGGAGTTGCTACAATACTAGGTCTTCTATAAGGAGTTGCTACAATACTAGGTCTTCTATAAGTTGCTACAATACTAGGTCTTCTATAAGTTGCTACAATACTAGGTCTTCTATAAGTTGCTACAATACTAGGTCTTCTATAAGGAGTTGTTACAATACTAGGTCTTCTATAAGGAGTTGTTACAATACTAGGTCTTCTATAAGGAGTTGTTACAATACTAGGTCTTCTATAAGGAGTTGCTACAATACTAGGTCTTCTATAAGGAGTTGCTACAATACTAGGTCTTCTATAAGGAGTTGTTACAATACTAGGTCTTCTATAAGTTGCTACAATACTAGGTCTTCTATAAGGAGTTGCTACAATACTAGGTCTTCTATAAGAAGTTGCTACAATACTATGTCTTCTATAAGGAGTTGTTACAATACTAGGTCCTCTATAAGAAGTTGTTACAATACTAGGTCTTCTATAAGGAGTTGTTACAATACTAGGTCTTCTATAAGGAGTTGTTACAATACTAGGTCTTCTATAAGAAGTTGCTACAATACTATGTCTTCTATAAGGAGTTGTTACAATACTAGGTCCTCTATAAGAAGTTGTTACAATACTAGGTCTTCTATAAGGAGTTGTTACAATACTAGGTCTTCTATAAGGAGTTGCTACAATACTAGGTCTTCTATAAGGAGTTGCTACAATACTAGGTCTTCTATAAGGAGTTGCTACAATACTAGGTCTTCTATAAGTTGCTACAATACTAGGTCTTCTATAAGGAGTTGTTACAATACTAGTTCTTCTATAAGAAGTTGTTACAATACTAGGTCCCCTATAAGAAGTTGTTACAATACTAGGTCCTCTATAATAAGTTGTTACAATACTATGTCTTCTATAAGGAGCTGTTACAATACTAGGTCCTCTATAAGAAGTTGTTACAATACTAGGTCCTCTATAAGAAGTTGCTACAATACTAGGTCCTCTATAAGAAGTTGTTACAATACTAGGTCTTCTATAAGGAGTTGCTACAATACTAGGTCTTCTATAAGGAGTTGCTACAATACTAGGTCTTCTATAAGTTGCTACAATACTAGGTCTTCTATAAGTTGCTACAATACTAGGTCTTCTATAAGTTGCTACAATACTAGGTCTTCTATAAGGAGTTGTTACAATACTAGGTCTTCTATAAGGAGTTGTTACAATACTAGGTCTTCTATAAGGAGTTGTTACAATACTAGGTCTTCTATAAGGAGTTGCTACAATACTAGGTCTTCTATAAGGAGTTGCTACAATACTAGGTCTTCTATAAGGAGTTGTTACAATACTAGGTCTTCTATAAGTTGCTACAATACTAGGTCTTCTATAAGGAGTTGCTACAATACTAGGTCTTCTATAAGAAGTTGCTACAATACTATGTCTTCTATAAGGAGTTGTTACAATACTAGGTCCTCTATAAGAAGTTGTTACAATACTAGGTCTTCTATAAGGAGTTGTTACAATACTAGGTCTTCTATAAGGAGTTGTTACAATACTAGGTCTTCTATAAGAAGTTGCTACAATACTATGTCTTCTATAAGGAGTTGTTACAATACTAGGTCCTCTATAAGAAGTTGTTACAATACTAGGTCTTCTATAAGGAGTTGTTACAATACTAGGTCTTCTATAAGGAGTTGCTACAATACTAGGTCTTCTATAAGAAGTTGTTACAATACTATGTCTTCTATAAGGAGTTGTTACAATACTAGGTCCTCTATAAGAAGTTGTTACAATACTAGGTCTTCTATAAGGAGTTGTTACAATACTAGGTCTTCTATAAGTTGTTACAATACTAGGTCTTCTATAAGAAGTTGTTACAATACTAAGTCTTCTATAAGGAGTTGCTACAATACTAGGTCTTCTATAAGAAGTTGTTACAATACTATGTCTTCTATAAGGAGCTGTTACAATACTAGGTCCTGTATAAGAAGTTGTTACAATACTAGGTCCTCTATAAGAAGTTGTTACAATACTAGGTCCTCTATAAGAAGTTGTTACAATACTAGGTCCTCTATAAGAAGTTGTTACAATACTAGGTCCTCTATAAGTTGTTACAATACTAGGTCCTCTATAAGAAGTTGTTACAATACTAGGTCCTCTATAAGAAGTTGTTACAATACTAGGTCCTCTATAAGAAGTTGCTACAATACTAGGTCCTCTATAAGTTGTTACAATACTAGGTCCTCTATAAGTTGTTACAATACTAGGTCCTCTATAAGAAGTTGTTACAATACTAGGTCCTCTATAAGTTGTTACAATACTAGGTCCTCTATAAGAAGTTGTTACAATACTAGGTCCTCTATAAGAAGTTGTTACAATACTAGGTCTTCTATAAGTTGCTACAATACTAGGTCTTCTATAAGAAGTTGTTACAATACTAAGTCTTCTATAAGTTGCTACAATACTAGGTCTTCTATAAGTTGCTACAATACTAGGTCTTCTATAAGTTGCTACAATACTAAGTCTTCTATAAGTTGCTACAATACTAGGTCTTCTATAAGTTGCTACAATACTAGGTCTTCTATAAGTTGCTACAATACTAGGTCTTCTATAAGAAGTTGCTACAATACTAGGTCTTCTATAAGAAGTTGTTACAATACTAAATCTTCTATAAGGAGTTGTTACAATACTAGGTCTTCTATAAGGAGTTGCTACAATACTAGGTCTTCTATAAGGAGTTGTTACAATACTAGTTCTTCTATAAGAAGTTGTTACAATACTAGGTCCCCTATAAGAAGTTGTTACAATACTAGGTCCTCTATAAGAAGTTGTTACAATACTATGTCTTCTATAAGGAGCTGTTACAATACTAGGTCCTCTATAAGAAGTTGCTACAATACTAGGTCTTCTATAAGAAGTTGCTACAATACTAGGTCCTCTATAAGGAGTTGATACAATACTAGGTCCTCTATAAGAAGTTGTTACAATACTAGGTCCTCTATAAGAAGTTGCTACAATACTAGGTCCTCTATAAGGAGTTGTTACAATACTAGGTCCTCCATAAGAAGTTGTTACAATACTAGGTCCTCTATAAGAAGTTGTTACAATACTAGGTCTTCTATAAGGAGTTGCTACAATACTAGGTCTTCTATAAGGAGTTGCTACAATAAAAGGTCTTCTATAAGTTGCTACAATACTAGGTCTTCTATAAGTTGCTACAATACTAGGTCTTCTATAAGTTGCTACAATACTAGGTCTTCTATAAGGAGTTGTTACAATACTAGGTCTTCTATAAGGAGTTGGTACAATACTAGGTCTTCTATAAGGAGTTGTTACAATACTAGGTCTTCTATAAGGAGTTGCTACAATACTAGGTCTTCTATAAGGAGTTGTTACAATACTAGGTCTTCTATAAGTTGCTACAATACTAGGTCTTCTATAAGAAGTTGTTACAATACTAAGTCTTCTATAAGTTGCTACAATACTAGGTCTTCTATAAGTTGCTACAATACTAGGTCTTCTATAAGTTGCTACAATACTAGGTCTTCTATAAGGAGTTGCTACAATACTAGGTCTTCTATAAGTTGTTACAATACTAGGTCTTCTATAAGAAGTTGTTACAATACTAAGTCTTCTATAAGGAGTTGCTACAATACTAGGTCTTCTATAAGGAGTTGTTACAATACTAAGTCTTCTATAAGGAGTTGCTACAATACTAGGTCTTCTATAAGGAGTTGCTACAATACTAAGTCTTCTATAAGGAGTTGCTACAATACTAGGTCTTCTATAAGAAGTTGTTACAATACTAAGTCTTCTATAAGGAGTTGCTATAATACTAGGTCTTCTATAAGGAGTTGCTACAATACTAGGTCTTCTATAAGGAGTTGTTACAATACTAGGTCCTCTATAATAAGTTGTTACAATACTATGTCTTCTATAAGGAGCTGTTACAATACTAGGTCCTCTATAAGAAGTTGTTACAATACTAGGTCCTCTATAAGAAGTTGCTACAATACTAGGTCCTCTATAAGAAGTTGTTACAATACTAGGTCTTCTATAAGGAGTTGCTACAATACTAGGTCTTCTATAAGGAGTTGCTACAATACTAGGTCTTCTATAAGTTGCTACAATACTAGGTCTTCTATAAGGAGTTGTTACAATACTAGTTCTTCTATAAGAAGTTGTTACAATACTAGGTCCCCTATAAGAAGTTGTTACAATACTAGGTCCTCTATAATAAGTTGTTACAATACTATGTCTTCTATAAGGAGCTGTTACAATACTAGGTCCTCTATAAGAAGTTGTTACAATACTAGGTCCTCTATAAGAAGTTGCTACAATACTAGGTCCTCTATAAGAAGTTGTTACAATACTAGGTCTTCTATAAGGAGTTGCTACAATACTAGGTCTTCTATAAGGAGTTGCTACAATACTAGGTCTTCTATAAGTTGCTACAATACTAGGTCTTCTATAAGTTGCTACAATACTAGGTCTTCTATAAGTTGCTACAATACTAGGTCTTCTATAAGGAGTTGTTACAATACTAGGTCTTCTATAAGGAGTTGTTACAATACTAGGTCTTCTATAAGGAGTTGTTACAATACTAGGTCTTCTATAAGGAGTTGCTACAATACTAGGTCTTCTATAAGGAGTTGCTACAATACTAGGTCTTCTATAAGGAGTTGTTACAATACTAGGTCTTCTATAAGTTGCTACAATACTAGGTCTTCTATAAGGAGTTGCTACAATACTAGGTCTTCTATAAGAAGTTGCTACAATACTATGTCTTCTATAAGGAGTTGTTACAATACTAGGTCCTCTATAAGAAGTTGTTACAATACTAGGTCTTCTATAAGGAGTTGTTACAATACTAGGTCTTCTATAAGGAGTTGTTACAATACTAGGTCTTCTATAAGAAGTTGCTACAATACTATGTCTTCTATAAGGAGTTGTTACAATACTAGGTCCTCTATAAGAAGTTGTTACAATACTAGGTCTTCTATAAGGAGTTGTTACAATACTAGGTCTTCTATAAGGAGTTGCTACAATACTAGGTCTTCTATAAGGAGTTGCTACAATACTAGGTCTTCTATAAGGAGTTGCTACAATACTAGGTCTTCTATAAGTTGCTACAATACTAGGTCTTCTATAAGGAGTTGTTACAATACTAGTTCTTCTATAAGAAGTTGTTACAATACTAGGTCCCCTATAAGAAGTTGTTACAATACTAGGTCCTCTATAATAAGTTGTTACAATACTATGTCTTCTATAAGGAGCTGTTACAATACTAGGTCCTCTATAAGAAGTTGTTACAATACTAGGTCCTCTATAAGAAGTTGCTACAATACTAGGTCCTCTATAAGAAGTTGTTACAATACTAGGTCTTCTATAAGGAGTTGCTACAATACTAGGTCTTCTATAAGGAGTTGCTACAATACTAGGTCTTCTATAAGTTGCTACAATACTAGGTCTTCTATAAGTTGCTACAATACTAGGTCTTCTATAAGTTGCTACAATACTAGGTCTTCTATAAGGAGTTGTTACAATACTAGGTCTTCTATAAGGAGTTGTTACAATACTAGGTCTTCTATAAGGAGTTGTTACAATACTAGGTCTTCTATAAGGAGTTGCTACAATACTAGGTCTTCTATAAGGAGTTGCTACAATACTAGGTCTTCTATAAGGAGTTGTTACAATACTAGGTCTTCTATAAGTTGCTACAATACTAGGTCTTCTATAAGGAGTTGCTACAATACTAGGTCTTCTATAAGAAGTTGCTACAATACTATGTCTTCTATAAGGAGTTGTTACAATACTAGGTCCTCTATAAGAAGTTGTTACAATACTAGGTCTTCTATAAGGAGTTGTTACAATACTAGGTCTTCTATAAGGAGTTGTTACAATACTAGGTCTTCTATAAGAAGTTGCTACAATACTATGTCTTCTATAAGGAGTTGTTACAATACTAGGTCCTCTATAAGAAGTTGTTACAATACTAGGTCTTCTATAAGGAGTTGTTACAATACTAGGTCTTCTATAAGGAGTTGCTACAATACTAGGTCTTCTATAAGAAGTTGTTACAATACTATGTCTTCTATAAGGAGTTGTTACAATACTAGGTCCTCTATAAGAAGTTGTTACAATACTAGGTCTTCTATAAGGAGTTGTTACAATACTAGGTCTTCTATAAGGAGTTGCTACAATACTAGGTCTTCTATAAGAAGTTGTTACAATACTATGTCTTCTATAAGGAGCTGTTACAATACTAGGTCCTGTATAAGAAGTTGTTACAATACTAGGTCCTCTATAAGAAGTTGTTACAATACTAGGTCCTCTATAATAAGTTGTTACAATACTATGTCTTCTATAAGGAGCTGTTACAATACTAGGTCCTCTATAAGAAGTTGTTACAATACTAGGTCCTCTATAAGAAGTTGCTACAATACTAGGTCCTCTATAAGAAGTTGTTACAATACTAGGTCTTCTATAAGGAGTTGCTACAATACTAGGTCTTCTATAAGGAGTTGCTACAATACTAGGTCTTCTATAAGTTGCTACAATACTAGGTCTTCTATAAGGAGTTGTTACAATACTAGTTCTTCTATAAGAAGTTGTTACAATACTAGGTCCCCTATAAGAAGTTGTTACAATACTAGGTCCTCTATAATAAGTTGTTACAATACTATGTCTTCTATAAGGAGCTGTTACAATACTAGGTCCTCTATAAGAAGTTGTTACAATACTAGGTCCTCTATAAGAAGTTGCTACAATACTAGGTCCTCTATAAGAAGTTGTTACAATACTAGGTCTTCTATAAGGAGTTGCTACAATACTAGGTCTTCTATAAGGAGTTGCTACAATACTAGGTCTTCTATAAGTTGCTACAATACTAGGTCTTCTATAAGTTGCTACAATACTAGGTCTTCTATAAGTTGCTACAATACTAGGTCTTCTATAAGGAGTTGTTACAATACTAGGTCTTCTATAAGGAGTTGTTACAATACTAGGTCTTCTATAAGGAGTTGTTACAATACTAGGTCTTCTATAAGGAGTTGCTACAATACTAGGTCTTCTATAAGGAGTTGCTACAATACTAGGTCTTCTATAAGGAGTTGTTACAATACTAGGTCTTCTATAAGTTGCTACAATACTAGGTCTTCTATAAGGAGTTGCTACAATACTAGGTCTTCTATAAGAAGTTGCTACAATACTATGTCTTCTATAAGGAGTTGTTACAATACTAGGTCCTCTATAAGAAGTTGTTACAATACTAGGTCTTCTATAAGGAGTTGTTACAATACTAGGTCTTCTATAAGGAGTTGTTACAATACTAGGTCTTCTATAAGAAGTTGCTACAATACTATGTCTTCTATAAGGAGTTGTTACAATACTAGGTCCTCTATAAGAAGTTGTTACAATACTAGGTCTTCTATAAGGAGTTGTTACAATACTAGGTCTTCTATAAGGAGTTGCTACAATACTAGGTCTTCTATAAGGAGTTGCTACAATACTAGGTCTTCTATAAGGAGTTGCTACAATACTAGGTCTTCTATAAGTTGCTACAATACTAGGTCTTCTATAAGGAGTTGTTACAATACTAGTTCTTCTATAAGAAGTTGTTACAATACTAGGTCCCCTATAAGAAGTTGTTACAATACTAGGTCCTCTATAATAAGTTGTTACAATACTATGTCTTCTATAAGGAGCTGTTACAATACTAGGTCCTCTATAAGAAGTTGTTACAATACTAGGTCCTCTATAAGAAGTTGCTACAATACTAGGTCCTCTATAAGAAGTTGTTACAATACTAGGTCTTCTATAAGGAGTTGCTACAATACTAGGTCTTCTATAAGGAGTTGCTACAATACTAGGTCTTCTATAAGTTGCTACAATACTAGGTCTTCTATAAGTTGCTACAATACTAGGTCTTCTATAAGTTGCTACAATACTAGGTCTTCTATAAGGAGTTGTTACAATACTAGGTCTTCTATAAGGAGTTGTTACAATACTAGGTCTTCTATAAGGAGTTGTTACAATACTAGGTCTTCTATAAGGAGTTGCTACAATACTAGGTCTTCTATAAGGAGTTGCTACAATACTAGGTCTTCTATAAGGAGTTGTTACAATACTAGGTCTTCTATAAGTTGCTACAATACTAGGTCTTCTATAAGGAGTTGCTACAATACTAGGTCTTCTATAAGAAGTTGCTACAATACTATGTCTTCTATAAGGAGTTGTTACAATACTAGGTCCTCTATAAGAAGTTGTTACAATACTAGGTCTTCTATAAGGAGTTGTTACAATACTAGGTCTTCTATAAGGAGTTGTTACAATACTAGGTCTTCTATAAGAAGTTGCTACAATACTATGTCTTCTATAAGGAGTTGTTACAATACTAGGTCCTCTATAAGAAGTTGTTACAATACTAGGTCTTCTATAAGGAGTTGTTACAATACTAGGTCTTCTATAAGGAGTTGCTACAATACTAGGTCTTCTATAAGAAGTTGTTACAATACTATGTCTTCTATAAGGAGTTGTTACAATACTAGGTCCTCTATAAGAAGTTGTTACAATACTAGGTCTTCTATAAGGAGTTGTTACAATACTAGGTCTTCTATAAGGAGTTGCTACAATACTAGGTCTTCTATAAGAAGTTGTTACAATACTATGTCTTCTATAAGGAGCTGTTACAATACTAGGTCCTGTATAAGAAGTTGTTACAATACTAGGTCCTCTATAAGAAGTTGTTACAATACTAGGTCCTCTATAAGAAGTTGTTACAATACTAGGTCCTCTATAAGAAGTTGTTACAATACTAGGTCCTCTATAAGTTGTTACAATACTAGGTCCTCTATAAGAAGTTGTTACAATACTAGGTCCTCTATAAGAAGTTGTTACAATACTAGGTCCTCTATAAGAAGTTGCTACAATACTAGGTCCTCTATAAGTTGTTACAATACTAGGTCCTCTATAAGTTGTTACAATACTAGGTCCTCTATAAGAAGTTGTTACAATACTAGGTCCTCTATAAGTTGTTACAATACTAGGTCCTCTATAAGAAGTTGTTACAATACTAGGTCCTCTATAAGAAGTTGTTACAATACTAGGTCCTCTATAAGAAGTTGCTACAATACTAGGTCCTCTATAAGTTGTTACAATACTAGGTCTTCTATAAGGAGTTGTTACAACACTAGGTCTTCTATAAGAAGTTGTTACAATACTAGGTCCTCTATAAGAAGTTGTTACAACACTAGGTCTTCTATAAGAAGTTGGTACAATACTAGGTCTTCTATAAGGAGTTGCTACAATACTAGGTCTTCTATAAGAAGTTGTTACAATACTAGGTCCTCTATAAGAAGTTGCTACAATACTAGGTCTTCTATAAGAAGTTGTTACAATACTAGGTCTTCTATAAGAAGTTGGTACAATACTAGGTCTTCTATAAGGAGTTGCTACAATACTAGGTCCTCTATAAGAAGTTGCTACAATACTAGGTCTTCTATAAGGAGTTGCTACAATACTAGGTCTTCTATAAGGAGTTGCTACAATACTAGGTCCTCTATAAGAAGTTGCTACAATACTAGGTCTTCTATAAGGAGTTGCTACAATACTAGGTCTTCTATAAGGAGTTGTTACAATACTAGGTCCTCTATAAGAAGTTGGTACAATACTAGGTCTTCTATAAGGAGTTGCTACAATACTAGGTCTTCTATAAGGAGTTGCTACAATACTAGGTCCTCTATAAGAAGTTGCTACAATACTAGGTCTTCTATAAGGAGTTGCTACAATACTAGGTCTTCTATAAGGAGTTGTTACAATACTAGGTCCTCTATAAGAAGTTGTTACAATACTAGGTCTTCTATAAGGAGTTGTTACAATACTAGGTCTTCTATAAGGAGTTGTTACAATACTAGGTCTTCTATAAGAAGTTGCTACAATACTAGGTCTTCTATAAGGAGTTGTTACAATACTAGGTCTTCTATAAGGAGTTGTTACAATACTAGGTCTTCTATAAGGAGTTGTTACAATACTATGTCTTCTATAAGGAGTTGTTACAATACTAGGTCCTCTATAAGGAGTTGTTACAATACTAGGTCTTCTATAAGAAGTTATTACAATACTAGGTCTTCTATAAGGAGTTGCTACAATATTAGGTCTTCTATAAGAAGTTGTTACAATACTATGTCTTCTATAAAGAGTTGTTACAATACTATGTCTTCTATAAGAAGTTGTTACAATACTAGGTCTTCTATAAGAAGTTGTTACAATACTAGGTCTTCTATAAGGAGTTGCTACAATACTAGGTCCTCTATAAGGAGTTGTTACAATACTAGGTCCTCTATAAGAAGTTGTTACAATACTAGGTCCTCTATAAGGAGTTGTTACAATACTAGGTCCTCTATAAGGAGTTGTTACAATACTAGGTCCTCTATAAGGAGTTGTTACAATACTAGGTCTTCTATAAGAAGTTGTTACAATACTAGGTCTTCTATAAGAAGTTGGTACAATACTAGGTCTATTAGAAGTTGGTGCTTGTCCACCCAGGAGTTATTGAAATGCTAACTGGCTGGTTGATTCCAGAACTAACTGCTTGGAGTGATGACTACCTTTGTCAGCAAGAATGAGTACCGCTACACTTCTGTCTCGCTATCCACAAATTTCTTAACAAGCGCCTGCCAAACAGATTGGTCATCCTGGACAAAATGACCAGGTGTTCTGCAAGTGGCTTCCTGAGATCATCGGATCTAGCTCACTTTTGACTTTCTCCTTTGGGGGTACGTGAAAGAAAGAGCTTAAGTACCCCAACAACCCTGATGGTCTCCAAGAATCCATTCAACATTCTTCTGAAGAAATCCCATCTCTGTGGCTGTTCCATATTAAAAAAGTAGTAAAGAGCCCCCGACACGCCAAGTGCTGTATAGGGAATATGGTGTTAGTGACCATAATTTTTTTGAGTAATGTCTGTATTACGCCCGTGCCGCTTTACTTTCCCAGAAAAAATCCGGTACCCATTTATGGCTGGGTGAACCCCGGAAGCCGTCGGTTGGGATCGAACCCTACCTCTTGTCCTTTGTAATCCAGTTCACTAACCACTGAGCTATCGCGGCTCCCAGCTGCTCCATATAGCACTGATAAACTCTCACTTCTATTGACATAGACTTGTTGCAAAAGACATTTTCCATTTTCTAAAAATTCCGGAGCATAAACTTAACATCCCTACAGAAACTTTCCAGTTTTCTAAATTTGTTTTTGTTGTCGTTCGCCAGCTTTAACCTCTGTGACGAAGTCCCTAGAGACTAGGAACTGAATTTTGCGTGTTAATCCATTTTTCCCTGGCAGCCATGTGCACAGTGGTCCCTCGCCGCACAGGCAGATAACTCCGACTTCTGAGGTACTCATATTTCTTCCGTCGATGAGTAATTGACATTTCAAGCTGGGCCTTGCTGCTGAGACCAGGGATGGTTTCCGCAGAGAGAAATCATAAATAAAAATCCCAACCGGTGCAGCCGGGATTTGAACCCACAACCTCTCTGTCTAAAGGCCAGCGTCTTGCCTCGAGACCAACCAGTCCCCCAGTTTTCTAAATACAATGACCTCTTTCAGCCTATTGGCACTAGCTTTCTCTGCTGTTCAACATTCTCCAGTAACATCTGTTTTGAAAACATATTTTTGGCTTAAAGATAATCTATGAAATAACCACAGACCACAGATAACTGCCACAAACTGTCTCTATTTTAGTCTAGTGATGGTCATCTTTGCAGGCTTTCAGTTACTCTTTTTTTCCCAGAATTCATCCATAAGATAAATAACCTCTTCTGCCCGTATGGCTAGCGAGGCCCTGACCAGAGTCAGGGGAGTAAAGAATAGAGCCACTCTTATGCCCGTATGGCTAGCGAGGCCTTGACCAGAGTGAAGGGAGTAAAGAATAGAGCCACTCTCATGCCCGTATGGCTAGAAGGGCCCTGACAAGAGTCAGGGGAGTGAAGAATAGAGCCACTCTCATGCCCGTATGGCTAGCAGGGCCCTGACAAGAGTCAGGGGAGTGAAGAATAGAGCCACTCTCATGCCCGTATGGCTAGCAGGGCCCCGACCAGAGTCAGGGGAGTAAAGAATAGAGCCACTCTCATGCCGTATGGCTAGCAGGGCCCTGACAAGAGTCAGGGGAGTGAAGAATAGAGCCACTCTCATGCCCGTATGGCTAGCAGGGCCCCGACCAGAGTCAGGGGAGTAAAGAATAGAGCCACTCTCATGCCCGTATGGCTAGCAGGGCCCTGACAAGTGTCAGGGGAGTGAAGAATAGAGCCACTCTCATGCCCGTATGGCTAGCAGGGCCCTGACAAGAGTCAGGGGAGTGAAGAATAGAGCCACTCTCATGCCCATATGGCTAGCAGGGCCCTGACCAGAGTCAGGGGAGTAATGAATAGTCACTTCTCACGCCCGTATGGCTAGCAGGGCCCTGACCAGAGTCAGGGGAGTAAAGAATAGAGTCACTTCTCACATCCGTATGGCTAGTGGGGCTCTGACCAGAGTCAGGGGAGTAAAGAATAGAGTCACTTCTCACATCCGTATGGCTAGCAGGGCCTTGACCAGAGTCAGGGGAGTAAAGAATAGAGTCACTGTCACCTGCTTCGCATGTCGTAGAACCACTGTTATATGGCACGCCTGTCGTAAGAGGTGACTAAGATTGGGGGTCAAGGTCTTTGCCAGTACTATGGAGTTTGTCCGTCTGAGCTGAAGCCATCTTCACTGCTTTCGCTAGTGTGTGGTGGGCCTGTTTCTTGGGGAACATGCTGAGGAGGGGGATCTGAGCTGAAGCCATCTTCACTGCTTTCGCTAGTGTGTGGTGGGCGTGCTTCTTACTGGGGGGACATGCTGAGGAGGGGGATCTGAGCTGAGGCCATCTTCACTGCTTTCGCTAGTGTGTGGTGGGCGTACTTCTTACTGGGGAACATGCTGAGGAGGGGATCTGAGCTCGATGGAGTTGTACGTTGTACAATGAAGATGATCTATTGACTAAACTAAACACAGGGGATCTAAACGTGATGATTTATTGACTAAACTAAATACTGGGGATCTAAACATTATGATGATGTTCACTGTACAATGAAGATGATTTATTGACTAAACTAAACACTGGGGATCTAAACATTATGATGATGTTCACTGTACAATGAAGATGATCTATTGACTAAACTAAACACTGGGGATCTAAACATTATGATGATGTTCACTGTACAATGAAGATGATTTATTGACTAAACTAAACACTGGGGATCTAAACATTATGATGATGTTCACTGTACAATGAAGATGATTTATTGACTAAACTAAACACTGGGGATCTAAACATTATGATGATGTTCACTGTACAATGAAGATGATCTATTGACTAAACTAAACACTGGGGATCTAAACATGATGATGTTCACTGTACAATGAAGATGATCTATTGACTAAACTAAACACTGGGGATCTAAACATTATGATGATGTTCACTGTACAATGAAGATGATCTATTGACTAAACTAAACACTGGGGATCTAAACATTATGATGATGTTCACTGTACAATGAAGATGATTTATTGACTAAACTAAACACTGGGGATCTAAACATGATGATCTATGGACTAAACTAAACACTGGGGATCTAAACATTATGATGATGTTCACTGTACAATGAAGATGATTTGTCAATAAAACTACTTTATTTTCTTTAGAACCTCACTCCAGAGTTGTTTTCATGATTGAATCTTCTTGTCCGATGAGGTCATCAAACAATTTATATTTCTATCTGCTGTACATGAACTCTCTTTTATACCTCCATTAACTGAAATAATGGTCGCCAATTTTGTTTTTTAAAAAAAAGTTAAGGAATCGAAATGTTTTTTTTATAAGATTACCATGTTGGCGTTTATTTTTATCCAGCATTTTGACCAATATAAACAAGGATATCTTTTAATTGTATTTATACATTCTGTGGGAAAAGTAGCTGTGTGAAAGAAAGAAAATTAGGTCATATGACTAGTACAAATATCACTGGTTAGAGTTTTTATTTCAGTCAAAAGTTTTTATTTTAAAAAAATGTGAATCTATCAACTTGGATGAACAATGGCTCTATCTAGTCAGTCACTTGTACAGAAAGTGCATACAACATACAGCTTTTAAATATCCTTAGTTTTATATTTTTAGTGTGTGCTTGACTTTGCTTTCATCCATGTTGCCATCCTGTGCCAAGACACTATGGAGTATGCAGTTCAATGCTCTGTGATTTGTCTCTAATGTTGCTTGTCGTAATGTCTAATATTTTCATCAACTGACTCTTTAATACCTGCTCTCTTTGTTGTCCTTTTATCTTATTCTCCCATCATCATATCCTCTCATTATAAACATTTTGCAATCCTCAAACAATATAATATTCTGTTTAAATACTCTCTTGTACACTTGCTACCATTGTTACATGTTTTTTATTCTTGTGAACATTGTCCTTCAATTCATCATGTCTGAGTAGCTCTAAATAAAGTCTGAGTAGCTCTAAATAATGTCTGGGTAGCTCTAAATAATCATGTCTGAGTAGCTCTAAATAATGTCTGAGTAGCTCTAAATAATGTCTGGGTAGCTCAAAATAATGTCTGAGTAGCTATAATAATGTCTGGGTAGCTATAAATAATGTCTGGGTAGCTCAAAATAATGTCTGAGTAGCTATAAATAATGTCTGGGTAGCTCAAAATAATGTCTGAGTAGCTATAAATAATGTCTGGGTAGCTATAAATAATGTCTGAGTAGCTATAAATAATGTCTGAGTAGCTATAAATAATGTCTGAGTAGCTATAAATAATGTCTGGGTAGGTATAAATAATGTCTGAGTAGCTATAAATAATGTCTGAGTAGCTATAAATAATGTCTGAGTAGCTATAAATAATGTCTGAGTAGCTATAAATAATGTCTGGGTAGCTATAAATAATGTCTGAGTAGCTATAAATAATGTCTGAGTAGCTATAAATAATGTCTGAGTAGCTATAAATAATGTCTGAGTAGCTATAAATAATGTCTGAGTAGCTATAAATAATGTCTGAGTAGCTATAAATAATGTCTGAGTAGCTATAAATAATGTCTGAGTAGCTATAAATAATGTCTGAGTAGCTCAAAATAATGTCTGGGTAGCTATAAATAATGTCTGGGTAGCTATAAATAATGTCTGGGTAGCTATAAATAATGTCTGGGTAGCTATAAATAATGTCTGGGTAGCTATAAATAATGTCTGGGTAGCTATAAATAATGTCTGGGTAGCTATAAATAATGTCTGGGTAGCTATAAATAATGTCTGGGTAGCTATAAATAATGTCTGGGTAGCTATAAATAATGTCTGGTAGCTATAAATAATGTCTGGGTAGCTATAAATAATGTCTGGGTAGCTATAAATAATGTCTGAGTAGCTATAAATAATGTCTGGGTAGCTATAAATAATGTCTGGGTAGCTATAAATAATGTCTGGGTAGCTATAAATAATGTCTGGGTAGCTATAAATAATGTCTGGGTAGCTATAAATAATGTCTGGGTAGCTATAAATAATGTCTGGGTAGCTATAAATAATGACTGGGTAGCTATAAATAATGTCTGGGTAGCTATAAATAATGTCTGGGTAGCTATAAATAATGTCTGAGTAGCTCAAAATAATGTCTGAATAGCTATAAATAATGTCTGGGTAGCTATAAATAATGTCTGGGTAGCTATAAATAATGTCTGGTAGCTCTAAATAATGTCTGAGTAGCTCTAAATAATGTCTGAGTAGCTCTAAATAATGTCTGAGTAGCTCTAAATAATCATGTCTGAGTAGCTCTAAATAATGTCTGAGTAGCTCTAAATAATCATGTCTGAGTAGCTCTAAATAATCACGTCTGAGGAGCATCATTCCTCTGTCTCTTGCTTTGATGGTGCAGATTGAATCATGCCTGAGTAGCTCTGATCATGCCTCTAAATAATCATGTCTAAGTTGCTCTGAATAATCATATCTGATAGCTCTAAATAATGATGAAATATAAAATAATAAAATCATAAAAAGGTTATTAATAATTTTAAAAAACAATAGATAAATAAGGACCTGCTGATACATAATACTCTTTAGCTGTGATTTGATCACTTTTAGCTGTCCATAAATAAGGGCCCTAAAGTCAGACAAGAGTATCAGCTGGTAGAAGAGAACAATCTGACAAGAGTATCACCTGGTAGAAGAGAACAATCTGACAAGAGTATCAACTGGTAGAAGAGTACAATCTGACAAGAGTATCAACTGGTAGAAGAGTACAATCTGACAAGAGTATCACCTGGTAGAAGAGAACAATCTGACAAGAGTATCAACTGGTAGAAGAGTACAATCTGACAAGAGTATCAACTGGTAGAAGAGTACAATCTGACAAGAGTATCAACTGGTAGAAGAGAACAATCTGACAAGAGTATCAACTGGTAGAAGAGTACAATCTGACAAGAGTATCAACTGGTAGAAGAGTACAATCTGACAAGAGTATCAACTGGTAGAAGAGTACAATCTGACAAGAGTATCAGCTGGTAGAAGAGTACAATCTGACAAGAGTATCAGCTGGTAGAAGAGAACAATCTGACAAGAGTATCAGCTGGTAGAAGAGAACAATCTGACAAGAGTATCAGCTGGTAGAAGAGAACAATCTGACAAGAGTATCAACTGGTAGAAGAGAACAATCTGACAAGAGTATCAACTGGTAGAAGAGAACAATCTGACAAGAGTATCAACTGGTAGAAGAGAACAATCTGACAAGAGTATCAACTGGTAGAAGAGAACAATCTGACAAGAGTATCAACTGGTAGAAGAGAACAATCTGACAAGAGTATCAACTGGTAGAAGAGAACAATCTGACAAGAGTATCAGCTGGTAGAAGAGAACAATCTGACAAGAGTATCAGCTGGTAGAAGAGAACAATCTGACAAGAGTATCAGCTGGTAGAAGAGAACAATCTGACAAGAGTATCAACTGGTAGAAGAGAACAATCTGACAAGAGTATCAACTGGTAGAAGAGAACAATCTGACAAGAGTATCAACTGGTAGAAGAGAACAATCTGACAAGAGTATCAGCTGGTAGAAGAGTACAATCTGACAAGAGTATCAGCTGGTAGAAGAGAACAATCTGACAAGAGTATCAACTGGTAGAAGAGAACAATCTGACAAGAGTATCAGCTGGTAGAAGAGAACAATCTGACAAGAGTATCAACTGGTAGAAGAGAACAATCTGACAAGAGTATCAGCTGGTAGAAGAGAACAATCTGACAAGAGTATCAACTGGTAGAAGAGAACAATCTGACAAGAGTATCAACTGGTAGAAGAGAACAATCTGACAAGAGTATCAGCTGGTAGAAGAGAACAATCTGACAAGAGTATCAACTGGTAGAAGAGAACAATCTGACAAGAGTATCAACTGGTAGAAGAGTACAATCTGACAAGAGTATCAACTGGTAGAAGAGAACAATCTGACAAGAGTATCAGCTGGTAGAAGAGAACAATCTGACAAGAGTATCAACTGGTAGAAGAGAACAATCTGACAAGAGTATCAACTGGTAGAAGAGTACAATCTGACAAGAGTATCAACTGGTAGAAGAGAACAATCTGACAAGAGTATCAGCTGGTAGAAGAGTACAATCTGACAAGAGTATCAACTGGTAGAAGAGAACAATCTGACAAGAGTATCAGCTGGTAGAAGAGAACAATCTGACAAGAGTATCAGCTGGTAGAAGAGTACAATCTGACAAGAGTATCAACTGGTAGAAGAGAACAATCTGACAAGAGTATCAACTGGTAGAAGAGTACAATCTGACAAGAGTATCAGCTGGTAGAAGAGAACAATCTGACAATAGTATCAGCTGGTAGAAGAGTACAATCTGACAAGAGTATCAGCTGGTAGAAGAGAACAATCTGACAAGAGTATCACCTGGTAGAAGAGTACAATCTGACAAGAGTATCAGCTGGTAGAAGAGAACAATCTGACAAGAGTATCAACTGGTAGAAGAGTACAATCTGACAAGAGTATCAGCTGGTAGAAGAGAACAATCTGACAAGAGTATCAGCTGGTAGAAGAGTACAATCTGACAAGAGTATCAGCTGGTAGAAGAGAACAATCTGACAAGAGTATCAGCTGGTAGAAGAGTACAATCTGACAAGAGTATCAGCTGGTAGAAGAGAACAATCTGACAAGAGTATCAACTGGTAGAAGAGAACAATCTGACAAGAGTATCAACTGGTAGAAGAGTACAGTCTGACAAGAGTATCAGCTGGTAGAAGAGAACAATCTGACAAGAGTATCAACTGGTAGAAGAGAACAATCTGACAAGAGTATCAACTGGTAGAAGAGTACAGTCTGACAAGAGTATCAGCTGGTACAAGAGAACAATCTGACAAGAGTATCAACTGGTAGAAGAGTACAGTCTGACAAGAGTATCAGCTGGTAGAAGAGAACAATCTGACAAGAGTATCAACTGGCAGAAGAGAACAATCTGACAAGAGTATCAGCTGGTAGAAGAGAACAATCTGACAAGAGTATCAACTGGTAGAAGAGAACAATCTGACAAGAGTATCAACTGGTAGAAGAGTACAATCTGACAAGAGTATCAGCTGGTAGAAGAGAACAATCTGACAAGAGTATCAGCTGGTAGAAGAGAACAATCTGACAAGAGTATCAACTGGTAGAAGAGAACAATCTGACAAGAGTATCAATTGGTAGAAGAGAACAATCTGACAAGAGTATCAGCTGGTAGAAGAGTACAATCTGACAAGAGTATCAACTGGTAGAAGAGAACAATCTGACAAGAGTATCAGCTGGTAGAAGAGAACAATCTGACAAGAGTATCAACTGGTAGAAGAGAACAATCTGACAAGAGTATCAGCTGGTAGAAGAGAACAATCTGACAAGAGTATCAACTGGTAGAAGAGAACAATCTGACAAGAGTATCAGCTGGTAGAAGAGAACAATCTGACAAGAGTATCAGCTGGTAGAAGAGAACAATCTGACAATAGTATCAGCTGGTAGAAGAGAACAATCTGACAAGAGTATCAACTGGTAGAAGAGAACAATCTGACAAGAGTATCAACTGGTAGAAGAGTACAGTCTGACAAGAGTATCAGCTGGTAGAAGAGAACAATCTGACAAAAGTATCAACTGGTAGAAGAGAACAATCTGACAAGAGTATCAACTGGTAGAAGAGAACAATCTGACAAGAGTATCAGCTGGTAGAAGAGAACAATCTGACAAGAGTATCAGCTGGTAGAAGAGAACAATCTGACAATAGTATCAGCTGGTAGAAGAGAACAATCTGACAAGAGTATCAACTGGTAGAAGAGAACAATCTGACAAGAGTATCAGCTGGTAGAAGAGTACAATCTGACAAGAGTATCAGCTGGTAGAAGAGTACAGTCTGGTCGAAGAGTATCAGCTGGTAGAAGAGAACAATCTGACAAGAGTATCAACTGGTAGAAGAGAACAATCTGACAAGAGTATCAGCTGGTAGAAGAGAACAATCTGACAAGAGTATCAACTGGTAGAAGAGTACAGTCTGATCGAAGAGTATCAGCTGGTAGAAGAGAACAATCTGACAAGAGTATCAACTGGTAGAAGAGAACAATCTGACAAGAGTATCAGCTGGTAGAAGAGTACAATCTGACAAGAGTATCAGCTGGTAGAAGAGAACAATCTGACAAGAGTATCAGCTGGTAGAAGAGTACAATCTGACAAGAGTATCAGCTGGTAGAAGAGAACAATCTGACAAGAGTATCAACTGGTAGAAGAGAACAATCTGACAAGAGTATCAACTGGTAGAAGAGTACAGTCTGACAAGAGTATCAGCTGGTAGAAGAGAACAATCTGACAAGAGTATCAACTGGTAGAAGAGAACAATCTGACAAGAGTATCAACTGGTAGAAGAGTACAGTCTGACAAGAGTATCAACTGGTAGAAGAGAACAATCTGACAAGAGTATCAACTGGTAGAAGAGTACAGTCTGACAAGAGTATCAGCTGGTAGAAGAGAACAATCTGACAAGAGTATCAACTGGTAGAAGAGTACAATCTGACAAGAGTATCAGCTGGTAGAAGAGAACAATCTGACAAGAGTATCAACTGGTAGAAGAGAACAATCTGACAAGAGTATCAGCTGGTAGAAGAGAACAATCTGACAAGAGTATCAGCTGGTAGAAGAGAACAATCTGACAAGAGTATCAACTGGTAGAAGAGTACAATCTGACAAGAGTATCAGCTGGTAGAAGAGAACAATCTGACAAGAGTATCAGCTGGTAGAAGAGAACAATCTGACAAGAGTATCAACTGGTAGAAGAGAACAATCTGACAAGAGTATCAATTGGTAGAAGAGAACAATCTGACAAGAGTATCAGCTGGTAGAAGAGAACAATCTGACAAGAGTATCAACTGGTAGAAGAGAACAATCTGACAAGAGTATCAGCTGGTAGAAGAGAACAATCTGACAAGAGTATCAGCTGGTAGAAGAGAACAATCTGACAAGAGTATCAGCTGGTAGAAGAGAACAATCTGACAAGAGTATCAACTGGTAGAAGAGAACAATCTGACAAGAGTATCAGCTGGTAGAAGAGAACAATCTGACAAGAGTATCAGCTGGTAGAAGAGAACAATCTGACAAGAGTATCAGCTGGTAGAAGAGAACAATCTGACAAGAGTATCAACTGGTAGAAGAGAACAATCTGACAAGAGTATCAACTGGTAGAAGAGTACAATCTGACAAGAGTATCAGCTGGTAGAAGAGAACAATCTGACAAGAGTATCAACTGGTAGAAGAGAACAATCTGACAAGAGTATCAATTGGTAGAAGAGAACAATCTGACAAGAGTATCAGCTGGTAGAAGAGTACAATCTGACAAGAGTATCAACTGGTAGAAGAGAACAATCTGACAAGAGTATCAGCTGGTAGAAGAGAACAATCTGACAAGAGTATCAACTGGTAGAAGAGTACAAGTCTGATCGAAGAGTATCAGCTGGTAGAAGAGAACAATCTGACAAGAGTATCAACTGGTAGAAGAGAACAATCTGACAAGAGTATCAGCTGGTAGAAGAGAACAATCTGACAAGAGTATCAGCTGGTAGAAGAGAACAATCTGACAAAGTATCAGCTGGTAGAAGAGAACAATCTGACAAGAGTATCAACTGGTAGAAGAGAACAATCTGACAAGAGTATCAACTGGTAGAAGAGTACAGTCTGACAAGAGTATCAGCTGGTAGAAGAGAACAATCTGACAAAAGTATCAGCTGGTAGAAGAGAACAATCTGACAAGAGTATCAACTGGTAGAAGAGAACAATCTGACAAGAGTATCAGCTGGTAGAAGAGAACAATCTGACAAGAGTATCAGCTGGTAGAAGAGTACAGTCTGGTCGAAGAGTATCAGCTGGTAGAAGAGAACAATCTGACAAGAGTATCAACTGGTAGAAGAGAACAATCTGACAAGAGTATCAGCTGGTAGAAGAGAACAATCTGACAAGAGTATCAACTGGTAGAAGAGTACAGTCTGGTCGAAGAGTATCAGCTGGTAGAAGAGAACAATCTGACAAGAGTATCAACTGGTAGAAGAGAACAATCTGACAAGAGTATCAACTGGTAGAAGAGAACAATCTGACAAGAGTATCAACTGGTAGAAGAGAACAATCTGACAAGAGTATCAACTGGTAGAAGAGTACAATCTGACAATAGTATCAACTGGTAGAAGAGTACAGTCTGGTCGAAGAGTATCAGCTGGTAGAAGAGAACAATCTGACAAGAGTATCAACTGGTAGAAGAGTACAGTCTGGTCGAAGAGTATCAGCTGGTAGAAGAGAACAATCTGACAAGAGTATCAACTGGTAGAAGAGAACAATCTGACAAGAGTATCAACTGGTAGAAGAGAACAATCTGACAAGAGTATCAACTGGTAGAAGAGAACAATCTGACAAGAGTATCAACTGGTAGAAGAGAACAATCTGACAATAGTATCAACTGGTAGAAGAGTACAATCTGACAAGAGTATCAGCTGGTAGAAGAGAACAATCTGACAATAGTATCAGCTGGTAGAAGAGTACAATCTGACAATAGTATCAGCTGGTAGAAGAGTACAATCTGACAATAGTATCAGCTGGTAGAAGAGTACAATCTGACAATAGTATCAGCTGGTAGAAGAGTACAATCTGGTAAAAGAGTATGGACAGATGGAAGATGAACTAGACTAGACTGGTAGTTGAAGATCATTATAGCACAAGTGAACTAGCACAAGATCTGCCACTGGCAATAAAGGATGTAGAAGACTAAATGGTACCAGAAAGGTGATAAGACTCCACATCTTGATTGCATAATAAATTACGAAATAAATAAATCTACATAAAAGGTAACAACAAAATAATCACAATAAAAGACCTGTTATATGGGTAATATGGTATGAATGTATATAATTGTCATGACCATCGGAACATTTAACTACGATGGCCACACTTATCCAGAGAAAATCTCTAATGTCCATTTTTAAAGAGGAAGAAAACTATCTTCTTCTTCTTCTACCTTTTCAGCTCCCAGTGGAGCATAGGTCTTCAACAAACACTTTCCTAGCCGTTCTGTTTCTTGCCATTCTTTTAAGATCATTCCATGGCTGCCCCATCATCTTCATCTCTGCTTCTCCAAGAATATCTTGGTCTTCCTCTTTGTCTTTTTCCTTGGGGGTTCCAAAAAAGGGCCTGTTGTGTAATACTCTCAGTTGGCTTCCGCAGTGTGTGGAAGAAAACTATGGCAGTCCAAAAACACAAAATTAACCGGGCAAAATTTATCAAAATGAATAAATTATGACAAAACGTATAAAAAAAGAAGGAAACACTAAGATATCACACATTTCCAAAAAGACCACACAAAATATCAAAGAAGACCAAGAATCGTTGCAGCAATTTTTCGGATTTCCTTTCTGTTGACTTTTCCTGTGGTGGTCACGGGCAAACTTTCCATAAACACATAATACCTTGGTTCCATACGCATGGCATCATTCTCATGCAACATATTCAAGTCATTTGCAAAACTTCGAAGATCTTTCTCAAATAATCGCAAACTAAAATCTTGTTTACTGGTTTCTTTTGTTTCACCATTTCTCGATGAATTACAACTGGTCTGCTTTTTGTTTGAATCATTTTCACAACCAAGTTTACAATCGTCTTCTGTGTGCCGGGATGAGTTTGGTCTGTTGACGTCTTTCTGAACTACTTTCTCACAGGCATGGAATGACGGCTCGTGGCTTTCTGTCGAACAATTACCTGTGCATTCCAATTCATTTTTAGGAAAACTACAGGGAAGAGGCTTGTGGTTCTCAACACTGACCTCTATAACCACATCTTCATGCTTAAGATTGTCCACATGTGAAGCTGACTTGACATCTGTGTTGTGTAGGGATCCAGCCACAACGCCACTAACATTGTTAGCCACAACACAGGCACAGATTTCGTTGTAAAGAACCTTATCTGGAACAGCCACTATCACAATGTCTTTCACACCAGAGAACTCTCGCATCTTCTTCTCCAACCAACCTGGGTACAATATGTACACTCCCCTCAGAATACTGTCCGACTGTCGACCTTCTACGTACAACTTTCCATCAGAGCCCATATAGCCAGCATCATCAGTACAAAACCAACCATCACCTGTAAACGCAGCAGACCTGGATGACTCATTACTCAAGTAACCGGAGCACAAAGATGGACTACTGGCAAGGATTTCTCCAATACAACCTTGAGGGACTTCCTGAAAAGTTTTGACACAAGAAAGTGATATGTAGGCATGACAGTCAAACAGTATACATTAATTTATTGTTAATTTAGTCAAGTAGTATACATTCATTTACTGTTAATTTATCAAATAGTACACATTAATTTATTGTTAATTTATCAAATAGAATACATTAATTTATTGTTAATCAGATAGGAAATGCATTAAACATGACAGTTGAATGTTTGCGTACGTCAGTTTGATATCACCAGCAAAGTCCCTTCCCTCGGGACTGTATTTTCTACGAATATCACTTTCTCCTACTTTTCTTTACATCGGCAGCAGTCATGTGCTCAGTAATCAGGTTTCTTCACCAGATATTTGACTTCAGAAGTACTTTCATTTTTTTTTTTTAATAAACGAGAGTTTTATCTTTTCTGGGTAGAATTTGTTTTGTTATCAATTTTGCCCAGGAGGTGGCCATCTTTGGCCTACTCTTTTCGATTTCCAATTGCCACGAGTTATTAAACATGCTCAGAGTGCACATAAGACCTCCTGATTTTTTGCCATTATCTGAGCGGGCTAGACATTTGATCTCACTCACTACTCAGAGAGGGAGCCGCGATAGCTCAGTGGTTAGTGAACTGGACTACAAAGGATAAAGGGTAGGGTTCGATCCCAACCGACGGCTTCCGGGTTCACTCAGCCTTTAATGGGTACCAGATTTTTTCTGGGAAAGTAAAGTGGCACGGGCGTAATACCGACCACATTGCCCCAAAAATCTTGTGCCGAAGATCTGTAAAATTTATGGTCACTAACAACATGTTCCCTATACGTCACTTGACGTGACGGGGGTACATTACTTTTTACTTACTACTCAGAGACTGAACAAGGGAGAAGCCGTGAAAAAAAAACAAAAAAAAACAAGAGATTTGAAGTGGAAAATTCCTACCTGTACCTTCATGGCCAGAGGACAAAACCTTCCTTACCTCTAGACCTCCCCCCCCCCTTCCAATAACAGTAAAAGAGCACACATATTAACTTGTGTCAGTCAAACAGAATACGTCATAAGACAAGTGTCAAACAGATGTTTATAAAACAAGACTGTCAAATAGAATATGTCATAAAACAAGTGTCAAACGGAATATGTCATAAAACAAGTGTCAAACGGAATATGTCATAAAACAAGTGTCAAACAGAATATGTCATAAAACAAGTGTCAAACAGAATATGTCATAAAACAAGTGTCAAACGGAATATGTCATAAAACAAATGTCAAACAAAACAAAATGTTATAAAACAAGGCTGTCAAATAGAATATGTCATAAAACAAGACTGTCAAACAGAATATGTCATAAAACAAGACTGTCAAACAGAATATACCATAAAACAAGGCTGTCAAACAGAATACGCCATAAAACAAGTGTCAAACAGAATGTACTTATCAATATGGTGATTGAGTTAAAAATGTCATAAATGCACCTGTCTGTTAACATCTACAATTGTAATAAACATACATATCAGTTAACCTCTACAATTGTAATAAACATACATATCAGTTAACATCTACAAGTGTGATAAACATGTATGTTTGTAACATCTACAAATTTGTCATAAACACATACTAGTGGCGCTGAAAACACCACTCAGTAAATCAACGGAAAGCAGTCAGCAACTGAAAGCTACTGACATCAGGATCAGTGAACCAGAACTGATTAAGATCCTACTTCACTTTTCTTTAGGAGTCCCAGTTACATCTGCTCTTTGACTGTCAGTTTGGATATTTCTCCTTATCCAGTTGTGTTGCCTGGCTCAGTGAGCGCTGTGTACAGGCAGTCCTTAATGTCTTTGTTCCCTTTGTCTTTCCTTCATTTTTTTTAACTCTTTACTGTAAATAAAAACAATTTATTGTAGAATGTTGAAAGTTCCCTGGACAGCTAAAAAGACCAATGAGGAAATTCTCAAAGAGGCCAACACAAAAAGGCAGCTCCTAAAAAACATCAGAAAGAAACAATCAACATGTTTCAGGCACATCATGAGAAGGGGAAAGTTGGAATACTTGGTTACAACAGGTAAAATACAAGGAAAGAGAGATTACAGACGACAAAGAGAGAAAATACTAGATAGCTTGGTATCATGGCATGGAAAATAGTCAACAACAGAGCTGATACGATGCACTGTAGATAGAAGATTGTGGAAGGATATGTTCGCCTACGCCAACCGGTATGGCACATGATGATGATGACGACTGTAAATAAGAATGAGACAATAAGAGAAAGAGTCAATCCTGAGCTGCAATTAGAGACAACTGCTCCAAGAGAATGTTTTGTGACTCCAAACCATATAAAGAATAAATCCATAACATATAAAGAATAGATCCATAACATATAAAGAATAGATCCATAACATATAAAGAATAGATCCATAACATATAAAGAATAGATCCATAACATATAAAGAATAGATCCATATCATATAAAGAATAGATCCATACCATATAAAGAATAGATCCATAACATATAAAGAATAGATCCATACCATATAAAGAATAGATCCATACCATATAAAGAATAGATCCATACCATATAAAGAATAGATCCATACCATATAAAGAATAGATCCATGACATATAGAGAATAAATCCATACCATATAAAGAATAGATCCATACCATATAAAGAATAGATCCATAACATATAAAGAATAGATCCATACCATATAAAGAATAAATCCATACCATATAAAGAATAGATCCATACCATATAAAGAATAGATCCATACCATATAAAGAATAAACAAAAACAGGATAAGGACGCAGAACTCAAGCTAGACCCAGAGAGAGAGAGATGGAGTGACATCACATAGGCTGAGACTGCCAGTAGAGTGAGAACTACAACTCTTGTGTCTTTCTCAATACCAAAATGAGGAATTAGTTTAGTCAACAAGCCATTCCTATAGCATATAAGTCAAGTCCATTAGTGCTCAGATCTCCTCCAAAGTATATCCCTCAATGTGTAGAGATTAAAGACACCAGTGTTGTGTTAGTTGACAAGTTTTATTTGGATTCTTGTGTAGCACTCACTTTTGGCATTTCCCACCTTGACATGATATTCGTGAGGAGAAAGTTAAAAAGAGTAAAAAAAAAAAAAAAAAAAAAGTAAAGAGCCCCGTCACGCCAAGTGGCGTATAGGGAATATGGTGTTAGTGACTATAAATTTTACAGACCTTCAGCACATAATTTTTGGGGTAATGCCGTCAGTATTACGTTCGTGCCGCTTTACTTTCCCAGAAAAAAATCCGGTACCCATTTAAGGCTGGGTGAACCTGGAAGCCATAGGTTGGGATCGAACCCTAACTCTTGTCCTTTGTAGTCCAGTTCACTAATCATGGCTCCCAAGTTAAGACGAAGAAGACTAAAATAAACACAAAAATATTTGTTCATGACAATATTTGAGTACCTGTCCATTAGGATCCACAACCTTGATGTTCACTCCATACCCAGGGTATCCAGCACAACCATCCGTGTACATTGATGGATCCAGAATCCTGTGTGTTGTCAAAAGGTTACACTCAGTCATGCCATAATTAACATCAACTTGCTCACACAACTTCCCAATAATGGCCAACAACTCTTTCTTAACAGGCTGCCCAGCAAGACACAGAATCTTTGGCTTCCACTCCGCAGTTTGCCAAGGCGATTTTGTCAAGATGGCATTAACGAACATTGGCGTCAAGAACCCGTAAACAATTCTCTCCTGGACCATGATTCTCCACAGCAGCCCAGGCACATCCGGAGGCAGTCCTGCATGCATGTCTATAAAGTGTCTGGTGATCCCACATGAGAGATACCACTGGGGATAACCCCCTGCCCATCCTAGGGGTGCACAGTTCACAAAATGGGCCCCACTTGGTAATGGCTCAATCCCTTTCACCTGTTTACCAAAGTGACAGATGTTTGCGTGCGTGTGTTTAACCAGTTTAGAGTAGCCAGTACTTCCTGAGGTTGTCATTATTGTTGCCAAATCTGTAGGGGATACATCTGCACGAAATTCTGGCAAGTCTGCATTTCGTAAGGATGAGATGAAGTCATTCTGACTATTACTATCATCTCGAGCACACAAAAGTAACCTTTTCAGATGTGGTAAACATTCAGAATTCACTACATTTTCACGACCTAATGGTACAACCTTCAGAAGAATATTGTAGACACTTTTTGGCACATTTGGATCAACAATAACAGCAACACTCTTAGAAGTTCTCAAAGATTCTAAAAAGTCCTCACCGTCAGAGCGCATAACTTGGCCATTCATAGACACAGCTCCTGAGAATTGAATCCCAAACTCACAAACAACACGCTCTAGCGAATTGGGCAGGGCATTACAAATAATGTCCCCTTTCTTAATGCCAAGACTGTGTAATTTGTGTGCAAATCGTTTAGAAAGCTGTAAGACTTCCTTCCGAGAAAGTCTTCGCTTGTCTCCACTAGCATCAATACTGACAAATGCTGTTGTTTCATTCTCAGGTGTAGAACCCCAGTGTTCAACTAGCTCAAGGATGGTACTTCCTGGAACTGTCACTTTTTCTGACATGTTCTGAAATAGAAAAGTTAAAGACTTAACATGTAGTAATGATTGATATAAACATTCAAGATTAAAGAATTGTTTTTATTCTCTGACCACTTTCAACGTCCACACTAGATAGCAATCAACAACTTACAGCTAGCAGCCTCCATCAGGGTATGTAAACATAAGCTTGCTAGAACTACACAAGGTGATCCAGGAAAAACAAGTTAATAACAATCAAAGTGATAAGGCAAATGTGAAACAAAGAGATGAACAGTAACACAGTTGAATATTTTGTTGAAATATTGCAACTTTATTTTCAAAAATAAGTTCAAGTACAGGATAATGGTTTCTTGATTTCACTTGTATAGCTGGTGACAGATACTGTTATCTTTAATGTGATCTCTACATGGTTTTACCCCATTTAGAAATGTGTTCTTCCAGTATTTGCAACCCATTGAGTAGCACTTTAAGAATACAAATTTAGGATTTTTTTTTCCTAACTCTCTTTTCATCTTGGTATGACTGAAGAGTTTGGAAGTCTTCATAAACACAAGAGCTGCAGGAGCATGGCTAACAGAAGGATATCCCAAGACTTCATATGGTGTAGAGATCAAGCTAGTCAACACAAGAGCTACAGGAGCATGGCTAACAGAAGGATCTCTCAAGACTTGTCATGGTGTAGAGATCAAGCTAGTCAACACAAGAGCTACAGTAGCATGGCTAACAGAAGGATATCCCAAGACTTGTCATGGTGTAGAGATCAAGCTAGTCAACACAAGAGCTGCAGGAGCATGGCTAACAGAAGGATATCCCAAGACTTCATATGGTGTAGAGATCAAGCTAGTCAACACAAGAGCTGCAGTAACATGGCTAACAGAAGGATCTCTCAAGACTTGTCATGGTGTAGAGATCAAGCTAGTCAACACAAGAGCTACAGTAGCATGGCAAACAGAAGGGTCTCCCAAGACTTGTCAAGGTGGTGACATCAGACTAGTCAACACAAGAGATACAGACATTACATTTTATAACTGATGGATTTCCCAAGACTGAAGAAAGGGTAGAGACAAGACCAAGCACCACAAACCTGATTTCTCAGAATTGTATCAGTTTCATACATTTAATCAAACATGTCAGTCTTCATCCTAACATTGTGCTACCAATGCCAGACCTAGACTCAGCAGGAACAATAAGAAAAATAACTATTATCAAAATGAAATGTGTCAGACGAATGGCAGGAAACAGCCAGAGAGATAAGATTAGAAATGAAGAACTGAGAAAAAGGCTAGGAATAATTCCCATCATAGAATACATAAAGATGGTGGTTTTTGACATTGCATTTATTTGTGTACATTGTTGTATAGTGACACTGTGTCCTTCCAGGCATGTCGTAAGAGGCAACTAAGGAGGTTGATCGATGGCTTGACAAGCTGTCATTGTAAAAATCATTGTTATGGAAACAGAACCATAGATTTTAGAGGCAGCGATCTCTGCAATATGTGCTATTTTGGCACGCAAGGTTTCTGTTTTTGAGATTGTGGTTCTGCCCTATGTGCCGTCTTCGGCTCGAAAGGACAATAGATAGATAGATAGATTTATTTGTGTAATTCTTTGATTCATTTATTACCACAATTGTGTTGCACCTTAAGGTCAAATGCATTCATCTTTCATGCACAGATTTGATTAGTTTTGCTTTCCTAGCATGTGGTTGACATCAAACCAGTGTTGTAGTCAGACTTATCTATCATATCAAATGTGTCATCCAAGACTAGCAAGTTCAGGACGGTATAACTATCTTTCCTTATGGCATTTTCCCATTTCTGGGGTCTGCTGAAGGGACGTTTAGACCCAGAGAATAAAGGTCACTTGACCAGTGCAGCTGCCATAAGATATTTGGATCTGAATTGTTATTTGACCCTCAGGTTTGAATGAAACTTTCAAATAATGAATCTCTACAGTCAAAGAATACAAAAGGTATAAGATTGATTCTATTGAAACTATTCTTGCTCATTGTTTTAGCCTTGAATTTAAACAAAATAAATGGTATAAGAGCATCCTAATAACAATATGAATGTTGGGGACTTTATTTCAAACAATGAAAGCAAAGTGATAATTTCTACTGAAAATATGAAAACAATATTTTTCTTTTAAAGTTAACCGTAAAGATTTCAACTTTTAGTGAGGAAAAATAAGTACCGCACTGAATATTTCTCATGTATTGATTGGCTTGAGACCTTTATTTCAAGGGCATCAAAGAATTAATTAGAAAGTCAAACCAACAATAATATGAAATCAAATCAGAAAACAATTTTGTTAAAAACAGGAAAGAATCAAATCATTATTAGCCTATGATGTTCATGCTATCCATTTGTTTCATTTCTTTTCCTGCCACCAGATTTTACTTTACTACAAGTCTACCTTACTTTGCAACAATTGACTCCTGGAATCCTACTCTGATTGAGTCTTGATCGCAGAGAGAGAGAGAAATAACTGTCGTGATTGAAAGTTGTGGAGGGACATGATCACTTACACCAGTAGGCCTGGTACTTGATGATGATGATGATATTACATTATTATCATTATATCTATTTGATGACTGAATATTTATTTATAATTTAATGCAATTGATTAATTATGTTCTCTTTGACTTAAGATATCGAGTTAAGTTGACTTAACATTTACAAAATAAGTCTTAGTAAGTTAGTTTCATTTAAATAAAGTCACCAAAAAAGACAGAAACGATGTCAGTTGATAATTTATTGTCTTGAGTTCTGTGTAAAGTGGAATCCTTTAAGAATGAGATAACCAAGAAGATAGTAATAGCTAAAAATAATCTAATATAGTTTAACGTGACTAATTAACAAAAGAAACACTCTCATTCAAGTATCAATGATTCATTAAAATTGACTAATCAAGATGATAAGGCCTACTCACTGAGTGAGCAATCATACTAATATCGTATGCACTGATGGATGTACATTTATTAATTCAAGTAAATTACCAGCTTAGGCACCTAAATTATTTCTGCTAAATGAGTTATCTCCCCTGAGTAACTTACGAATTTAGTGTCCCAAATTATTTCTGTTAAATGAGTGCTCTCCCCTCACTGACCGAACATACTTGAATTAATGAATTATCAACTTTTTCTAGTTTTTGGGTATTTATTTATATTTTTCAAGGTTTAGTGTTAGGTTTAGTTACACTATACAGGATACTCCAAACCCTGGGGTCTTCAAATAACAGTTTCGAACGCGGCCGAATAAAGTCCAAGGGGACGTTACTCAGAGCAAAAATCATTTGGGACGCTAAACTCGTAAATACCAAGAGATTTTTATTTTTTACTTAGGGTAATTAACCCAAACCCTGAGGTTTTCTAATGATTTTGAGAGGACGACCAAAACAGGCGAGAATGAAATGCAAGGAGGCGTTAGACCAAACATAAATTATTTATATTATTTAGGATTTTAGGTAGCTAAACTAAACCGTATATATTAAAAGGTAATTGGCCAATTCAAACAATAACAATTCTGAAAGTGTGATACACACTGCAGCAGTTACCTGAGTTACAAGTTAGTTGTGTTACTCAGTTACTGTAACTTGAGATGCTCAACGCTCTATACTCTATGAATGCACACACAGTACACTTATACTATCATCACAATTCAATAAAAATATACAATAGACTAGTCTAGTCTAGTCACTAGAGACTCGAGACTGAACTGAAGTAAAATTCGCGATCTTTTTTTATTCACAGTTTCCAGACTATAATGCAGTTAATAGTTAAACAGTTTAATCTTAAGTAAGCAGCAAACATTAAATGCTGCGTGTCGTTTATATTGGGATGAATGAGGCATAGTCCGGACAGAACGTTCTGCCAATATTTTCTCTTCTTTAGCCCACATTTTTTGTTGTCAAATGGTGATCGGCGAGCGTTCCGTCAACAGAAATCAACGGCGGTGGTTTCAGAGCTCTGAACACGTCAATGCTTCAATAATTAATGGGGGGGAAGATAAGTTGAAACGGTCGGCTTCTATGTTGCTTTAATATTTATTTTATCAGTCGTTGATAGCATGAGAGGTATTACATGAAATGTCTTTAAAAAAAAAAAAAACTTGTTAAAAATGTCAATAATAGCTTTTCTGACAGTGAACAGTGGAAATATTCTATCTATCTATCTATTGACCTTCGAGCCGTAGCCGGCCCATAGGCGTAGACCAAGATACTCCTTCTCTTATCTGAATTTTTGTTCCAGCAGTTTTCAATTCTTTAAAGATATGTTATCATTATATTATATCTATCGTTTATATTATATTATATCAATTATATCTATTATATCTATTATATCTATAATCTAATATAATACAACAAACAAGAACATCACTGGGAGCTGTAGAAATGACGGTTGGCAGAAGAATACCATGGACAGCTAAGGAGAGTAATGAAAATGTTATAAAAGAGACCAAAGCAAAAAGAGAGCTAATTTCCAATATTAGGAAGAAACAGTCATCATTTGTTGGCCATGTAATGAGAAGAGAACAGCTGGAATATGTTGTAACAACTGGGAAAATTGAGGGACGAAGAGATAGAGGGAAGCAAAGAGAAAAGATACCAGACAGCTTAAGAGAATGGCTTGCAGAAGGTCAACAACAGAAATGATAAATAGCTGCCGTGATCGAAAGCTGTAGAGAGACATGACATGAGGAAATATAACTGAAGGCTACCAGCGACTCATAACTGATGGTTTGTACCGGGATCGGTGAACTAGAATAATCCAGACCCTACTCCACCTCTTCGCGGTGCCTCTAGAAATAGACTGACCTGCCTAGTCTAGAAAGAAAGAAAGAAAGAAAGAATGGGAGATAACTTTAGTTGCATTCCTATAAAACCTACGAGATGTAAGAAACTTGCAAACAATTTATCATCTGTTGGGATCGTCTCTAAGCACCTATGTGTCTCCCCGCAGTGCAGCAAGGTCTATTCCAGTAAACTGTATTTTTCTTTAAATCGCTGGTCCTTTAATCTCACTCGCTGAATTCGAAGAAGGGTTTAACAGCGAGGAAGTACACAGACCATCTCGCATCTAAATAATGTGGCCCACTGGTCTGGTAAAACATAGCATGGGCATTTACAGTACGCTCTGAAGACAGAATTGTCAAAGGAGACATCGGTGCGTACGTTATGACTACCTACGCGCAGCGTGACGATGGAGGTGATAGCAGTGACCATGATAAGAAAAGTGGAAACGGGGCTATGTACCTTAGATGGCTGTGTGCTCTAGCGTTTGTTTCTCGTGGCAAAGAGCCGTGTCGAGCAGTACGTGCTTGATCCTGCTTTGGGCTGTTTGTGGTTTTTTTTCTGTTGTTTATTATTTGTATTTTTTTTAGTGTGTTGTAAACATATCCTTGAATAGCCTTGAAAAGTTGTGGAAATCAAAACTCTTCAGCACAAACACAAAACTTAGGCTATTCAAATCAAATGTACTATCAACCCTTACATATGCGTGTGAAAGCTGGAAAACAACAAGAGATATAGAAACAAAGTTGAACGCATTCGAAAATAAATGTCTAAGGAAAATACTTGGTATAGCGTGGAAAGAATTCAAAACAGACGAGGAAATTAGAGAAATCGCCAACAACTACTAATATCTTCAGTAATAAAGAAAAGACGATGGTCATATGTTGGACATGTGATGAGAAGAGATAATAACCAAATAGCAAAGCAAGCCCTCATATGGGAAACAACAGGTAAGAGAAAAAGAGGAAGACCCAGTGAGACACTGAGAAGAACATTGATGAGAGAGGCAAGAGCAGCAGGATTCGGCTCCCTCAATGAGATAGAGCTGCTTGCACAGAACAGAGACAAATGGCGAGACTTGATAAAATATCTTTAAAAGAAAACTGCTAGAACAAAAATTCAGATAGGAGAAGGTTTATCTTGGTCTACGCCCTATTGGCCGGCTACGGCTCGAAAGGTCAATAGATAGATAGAAACATATCTCTTCAACTCAATTCATTCGCTGATCTATCGCCTCGGAAGTTTCCCTCTATATTAATGTTAATTTATTATGAGTTGTCTCCTTGGCTAGCTAGCTGTGCTGTCGTTGAAGACAGTCAACCAATGGATCAGGCAGAAGTCATATTAATGCCTTCCGAAATGCGGGAAGGGCACAGGACTTTGACAATCATGAGCCCAGGTCTCTTCGGATGAAGGAGATGGGAGTTGTAGATGGGCACATCCAGAAACGAGAGGCTTAGCATGAGAACTTATCAACCAACACA
This sequence comes from Megaustenia siamemsis, assembly GCA_032433765.1. Classification (NCBI taxonomy): domain Eukaryota; kingdom Metazoa; phylum Mollusca; class Gastropoda; order Stylommatophora; family Ariophantidae; genus Megaustenia; species Megaustenia siamemsis. The sequence continues at coordinate 10,938,281 of JAVIAB010000050.1, forward strand.
GAACCAAAGTCGTCAGTCGCTGGACACTACGGGACTTGCTGAGGAGGTGATCTAAGCACCTATGGACATGTTCAGAGTGCAATGCTGACAACCAATAAATAACTGAATAACACTACCTTCACAACAACTGTAAATGCTGTGTGACAACCTTTGACTTTCACTCATAAAATGATTGATCGCTTTAATGATGTCTTAGACATATTTTAAAACAAAAAACAAGGTACTTAATATATTGTAATAATAAAACTTATTCACTTCCGGTAGCCACGGTAGAATAGCACAATGGTCCATGACGTGGTCTGCTGATGATAATAAGGCCGGCTCCATCTTTCGACCGACTTATTCAACTTTAAAATGATCATCTTTTTATGGAGAAGAATTATAAATCTGTGCATTTCCATAAAAGTGCACCAATCGTTAAAAAATATGAGAGTTAGTACCTTAATCCATTATTGTCGCAATGAAAATTGAGTTCTTTCTTCTCCCCCCCCCCCCAATTTATTTCAAATGTGTTTCAAGATTGCAGAGATTAATGCGACAATATTTATTTAGTAATACAATCTTCATCCCAACGTTGTGCTACAAATGCCAGACCTGGACCCTAGATGCAAGAACAATAAGAAAAATAACCTCTATTGAGATGAAATGTGTTAGACGAATGATAGGAAACAGTCTGAGAGATAAGATCAGAAATGAAGAATTGAGAAAAAGCTAGGAATAGCCCCCGTCATAGAATATATAAGGAAACAACAGATACAATGGTTTGGCCACGTGACAAGGCAGAAAGAACAAAATACAAAACAACGAGCCTTCAACAAACGTTGTGAGAACACCAGACCCAAGGGTCGACCACGAAAAAGATGGGTCGATGGAATATTATAAGCACTAGGAAACATAACAGCAGCAGAGGCGAACAGAAGAGCAAAAGACCGCAAATTATATCTCCCCTCGACGCTGAAAGGCAGATGAGGAAGGAAAGAAGCAGATATTTATTTTATATTTTAGAACATTGGCTTAGCGTCACTTGTCAACGCCCTTGGTCGGGCAAGTACGTGGATTTACAGTTGCCCAGGGCAAGACACGCATAAACCCGTTTTATTTATTTATTATTACTATTTTCTTTTGAAACTTTGCGCACGCCAAGAATGTTGTGCTAGGGGCAAAGGCCCCTCAATCCCCATCGCTTCTTCATTGCTGCAGCATCGTTTTGGGCATAAATATCGAAATTACCTAGAGTATCTTACACGTGAACGTTTCTGTAATAATTATTTAGCAGCCATTTTATTTTATTTGGTTCATGTCGAGAGACTTTCTCTATCACGTTCCTCTATAATATCGATCTTAGAACTGTTCCATCGTTGATCCTCCTCCATGCCACATCGTCAAACCGCCCAGAATCTCTTGCATTCTCCTAAATCCTCACTCATCATCATTGAGTGCCGTCTCCGCATTGAAGGTTGAATACAATGGAGCGCCATTCCACTCTATATCTTGCTTTGATTGTGCATATTGTCGTAGGTTGACTTGTCCATCTTGTGATGTTACTAGTCCATGTTAGTTGAAAAAGCTATAAAAACATTGTAAAGGGAAAGGCAGCAGGACCTGACAATATACATATACAGATGATACAGGCACTAGAAGATTTTGGCATTGAAGTGATCACAGACATATGCAATGACATATACCATACAGGATACATACAAAACGAACTAAACACATCAACTTTCATTGCATTGCCTAAAAAGAAATCAATACTGAATTAGATGAGCAACAATTTGGATTCAGGAAAAAGAGTGGCACAAAAGAAGTCATATTTAGCATGAGAATATTGATTGAAAAGTACACAGAAGTAAAGAAACCAATATATGCCTGCTTCATAGACTACGCCAAAGCTGTTGATAGAATACACCATAATCAATTTATAGACTGCCTAAAAGATATAAATCTAGACGACACAGACATACGACTAATATGTAATTTGTACTGGGAGCAAACAGCAATAATAAGATATAACAGGGAGAACTCTACACCCATGGACATAAAAAGAGGAGTAAGACAAGGATGCATCCTATCACCAAGCTTGTTCAATCTATACACTGAGCAAATCTTTAAAAACATCACAGAGATGCCAGGCCTAAATATTAATGGAGAGATAATCAATAACCTAAGATATGCTGATGATATTGTTCTACTAGCAGTTCCTAAAGACCTACAACAATTGCTTAATGTGATAAACATAACAAGCAAAAAATATAGACTAGATATGAATATCAAAAAGACTAAAACTATGATCATAAACAAAGAAAATTCTCAAGACCTACAAATAAATATCACAGTTGAGGGAATACATCTGAAGACAGTCCAGAGCTACAACTACCTGAGGCATGCTATAACCAGTGATGGAAAATGTAAAATTTAAATAAACAAAAGAAAAGGTATGGCAAAAATGTAATTTTAATGCCATGAAAAATATACTAACAACAAAACAAATATCAGCAGGGCTGAAACTAAGAATGGCAAAATGTTACATCTTCTCAGTATTCCTGTATGGTGCAGAAACATGGACATGAGACAAGAAAAAAAAAACAGAAAATTGAAGCATTTGAAATGTGTATTTACATAAGAATAGGTAGAATTGGATGGAAAGAAAAGAAAACAAACGATGAAGTTTTAAAACAACTAAAAATAAAAAGAGAACTTCTAAATACAATTAAGACAAGACAAATGAAATTTTTGGGCACGTTAAAAGACAGAACAGCCTACTAAAAGTAATATTGGAAGGGAAAATATAAGGTCAAAGAGGCAGAGGCAGACCAAGACTAAAATGGACGAGTAACATCAAAAGGTGGACAAGTCAGTCTATGACAACCTGCACCATCAAAGCAAGAAACAGAGTAGAATGGCGATCCATGGTAGCCAACCTTCGTTGCAGAGACGGCACTGGATGATGTTGATGTTGTTGACAATGATAATACAAATATAACTAAACTAGAACTTTGGTGACCTGATATATTACCATTTGATCGTTTTATTCAGGCTACTAGTTGAATCATAAGGGATGATTAGTACCTGGAAACTTGTTCTTTTATAATATGAGAATTGATGCAGGAACGAGAAAGAAAGAAAAACGAGAAAGAAAGAAAAACTAAACATCATTATAGATAATACATCTTTGAAGCAAGTTGACAATTTTAAATATCTGGGTAGCACGCTAACACAAGACAATAACCAAGAAACAGAGATAGATACAAGGTGTAATAAAGCATGCCAAGTTATAGGCCAAGTATCAACACTTTTGAAAAACAAAGCAATAACTACGGAAGCAAAAAGGGCAATACACAAATCAATTTTTCTACCAACTGTGCTATCAGTGCCAGAATTGGACGCTGGGCTCTAGAACTATAAGAAAGATAACGACCACCGAAATTAAATGTGTCAGAAGAATGACAGGAAACAGCTTAAGGGACAAAGTAAGAAACACTGACCTGAGGAAGAAACTCGAAATTGAACCAGCCATCGAATACATAAAGAAACAACAGATAAATTAGTTCAGCCACATAACAAGACAGAAAGAACTAACAATGAATCAAAGAGCCATAAACAAACGCTACGAAAACGTCAGATTAAGAGGAAGACCGAGAAAGAGATGGATAAAGGGAATACTAGAGTCACTAGGAGGAATAACATCAGAAGAGGCCAACAGAAGAGCAAAGAATCGCATATTGTATAATCTCCCCTCGACGCCAACGGCAACAGAGGAAGGATAGAAGAAGAAGTAGAAGATTCAGGAACCTTAGACAGAGTGGGCAAGATGAAGCGACAACAAGAAATACTGCAGGACAACCTGGCAATGGCTGAGAGACTGTAAGAAAAACCACAATTAGAGAACTTTGTATTTCCATTCATAATAAATAACAATTAATAACAACTGAAGTGACAGTGGGAATAAAACCCGGAGGTCATAATATAAATAACACCAGGTATGTTGATGAAACAGTCTTAATCGATAAGAGTGAAAATAAAATATTAGACATAGTAAAGGAAAGCAAAAATAAAGGGCTAAGCCTTGATAGCAAAAAGACAGAAGTAATGGTAGCAACAAAGAAAAAGACATCACTGCAATCCACAATAAAGACAAGTGGAGCAATAATAAAACAGGTAAATGAATTTAAATATCTGGGAACAATGTTAACCTCAGATGGTAGATGCACAACAGAGGTGAGATGCAGAATGGTTCAGACAAACGCAGCTTTCCAAAAAAATGAGGAAGATAGTGTGCAATCCATTTTTGACAATAGAAACAAGAAAAAGAGTTCTTAAATGTTATGAAGAGCCAATCTTAACACATGGATGTGAATCATGGACAATAGCACAACCGACAAGAAAATCACTAGATGTTGTAGAAATGTGGTTTTACAGAAGAATGTTGAGAATATCATGGGCAACTAAGAAGAGTAATGAAAACGTTCTGAAAGAGGCCAAAGCAAAAAGAGAGCTAATTTCCAATATTAGGAACAAACATAGACTAACAAGTCACTGGTGTAGAAACATAGACTAACAAGTCACTGGTGTAGAAACATAGACTAACAAGTCACTGAAGTAGAAACATAGAGTAACAAGTTACTGGAGTAGAAGCATAGACTAACAAGTCACTGGTGTAGAAACATAGACTAACAAGTCACTTGTGTAGAAACATAGACTAACAAGTCACTTGTGTAGAAACATAGACTAACAAGTCACTTGTGTAGAAACATAGACTAACAAGTCACTTGTGTAGAAACATAGACTAACAAGTCACTGGTGTAGAAACATAGACTAACAAGTCACTTGTGTAGAAACATAGACTAACAAGTCACTTGTGTAGAAACATAGACTAACAAGTCACTTGTGTAGAAACATAGACTAACAAGTCACTGGTGTAGAAACATAGACTAACAAGTCACTAGAGTAGAAACATAGACTAACAAGTCACTTGTGTAGAAACATAGACTAACAAGTCACTAGAGTAGAAACATAGACTAACAAGTCACTGGTGTAGAAACATAAACTAACAAGTCACTGGAGTAGAAACACAGACTAACAAGTCACTTGTGTAGAAACATAGACTAACAAGTCACTGGAGTAGAAACATAGACTAACAAGTCACTGGAGTAGAAACATAAACTAACAAGTCACTGGTGTAGAAACATAAACTAACAAGTCACTGGTGTAGAAACATAGACTAACAAGCCACTGGAGTAGAAACATAGACTAACAAGTCACTGGTGTAGAAACATAAACTAACAAGTCACTGGAGTAGAAACATAGACTAACAAGTCACTGGAGTAGAAACATAGAAATATTAGGAAGAAACAATAATCATTTTTTTGGTCAGGTTCACAGAAGGAAACTGCTGTAATATATTGTAACAACAAGAAAATTGAAGGATGAAGAGATAGAGGGAAGCAAAAGATGGTTTGGGGAGTCGCGATAGCGCAGTGATTAGTGAGCTCGGTTCGATCCTGCTCGACAGCTTCCGGGTTCACCCAGCCTTAAATAGGTACCGGATTTTTTTCTGGGAAAGTAAAGCGGTACGGGCGTAATACAGACCACATTACCCCAAAATTCATGTGCCTGCGGTCTGTAAAAATTATGGTCACTAACACAACATTCCCTATACGCCACTGCGTGACGGGGTTCTTTATTTATTTTTTTTAAAAAGATGGTTTGGCAGAAGGTCAACAGAAATGATAAAAAACTGTTGAGATCGAGAGTTGTGTAGAGACATGATCACCTACGCCAGCAGGTATGGTGCATGATGGTGATGTTCTCCATTAATACTTGACCTCAAGGGCTATATGAGGAAGCGAAGAACATCAGCTAGACTTCGTGGGAGGGGGGTGGGGCACTCTTCTGCGTCAATATTGACCTGACTCTTCTCGCAAGAGCGGCCAAACGCAAATTTAGTTTGCACTTCTATTTTATTATTTTTGTAACACCAAATGAAATTGCAAGAGAAAACTAAAACAGGAATACGTATCAAACTATATACACAGAGAAAACGCTGTCGGTTGTATGTCGGTCATGTGCTCAAAATTGACGACAAAAAGAGTCCCGCAGCAGGCTATTAAGTGGACGGTGAGTAATAAAAGAGAACAAGAAGCATATACACTCTAAGATCATCATTATCATCATGTGCCATACCGGTTGGCGTAGGTGATCATGTCCCTCCACAATCTTCTATCTACAGTGCATCGTATCAGTTCTGTTGTTGACTGTTTTCCTTGCCATGACACCAAGCTATCCAGTATTTTCTCTATTTGTCGCCCGCGATATCTCTTTCCTTTTATTTTGCCAGTTGTAACCAAGTATTCCAACTTCCCTCTTCTCATGATGTGCCCGAAAAATGTTGATTGCTTCTTTCTGACGTTTTTAAGAGCTCCTTTTTGTGTTGGCTTCCTTGAGAACTTCCTCATTGGTCTTTTTAGCTGTCCAGGGAACTTTCAACATTCTTCTGAGAAATCCCATCTCTGTGGCCTCTAATCGTCTTTTCATTTGTTTGTCTACTGTCCATGATTCGCTTCCATAGCTCAGAATTGGTTCTATATAGCACCGATGAACTCTCTTTCTCATTTTTATTGACTATAAGATCAACAACCATTAATAGAGAGGGCTGAACAAGGACAAAACAGGACCTGAACTAACAGTGGATTGTCAGACGTGGAGAGTTGTATTTTCTGACCTTTGTGCTGTCTTTCCTGAGAGGAAATAATCATTTGTTCAAAAAGCACTTGCCGTTATTGATGTAGCTAAAAGATAGAGCATCTGAGGTTGGGCAGATCGTGTTTGGTCAAAACGAAAACAATAGCCCAAGGGCGATTTAGCAGTACGGAATATAGGCCCTGTCAACAATACAAAAAGCAATCGATAAACAAGGCATTAGCAACGATCGACAAACGAGGCATTTTTACAACGGTCGACAAACGAGGCATTAGCAACGATCCACAAACGAGGCATTAGCAACGATCGACAAACGAGGCATTTTTACAACGGTCGACACACGAGATATTAGCAACGATCGACAAACGAGGCATTAGCAACGATCGACAAATGAGGTATTAGCAACGATCGACAAACGAGGCATTAGCAACGATCGACAAACGAGGTATTAGCAACGATCGACAAACGAGGTATTAGCAACAATCGACAAACGAGGTATTAGCAACGATCGACAAACGAGGTATTAGCAACGATCGACAAACGAGGCATTAGCAACGATCGACAAACGAGGTATTAGCAACGATCGACAAACGAGGTATTAGCAACGATCGACAAACGAGGTATTAGCAACAATCGACAAACGAGGTATTAGCAACGATCGACAAACGAGGCATTAGCAACGATCGACAAACGAGGTATTAGCAACGATCGACAAACGAGGTATTAGCAACGATCGACAAACGAGGTATTAGCAACGATCGACAAACGAGGTATTAGCAACAATCGACAAACGAGGTATTAGCAACGATCGACAAACGAGGCATTTTTACAACGGTCGACAAACGAGATATTAGCAACGATCGACAAACGAGGTATTAGCAACGATCGACAAACGAGGCATTTTTACAACGGTCGACAAACGAGGTATTAGCAACGATCGACAAACGAGGTATTAGCAACGATCGACAAACGAGGTATTAGCGACGGTCGACAAACGAGGCATTAGCAACGATCCACAAACGAGGCATTAGCAACGATCCACAAACGAGGCATTAGCAACGATCGACAAACGAGGTATTAGCAACGATCGACAAACGAGGCATTTTTACAACGGTCGACAAACGAGATATTAGCAACGATCGACAAACGAGGCATTAGCAACGATCGACAAACGAGGTATTAGCAACGATCGACAAACGAGGCATTTTTACAACGGTCGACAAACGCGGTATTAGCAACGATCGACAAACGAGGTATTAGCAACGATCGACAAACGAAGTATTAGCAACAATCGACAAACGAGGTATTAGCAACGATCGACAAACGAGGTATTAGCAACGATCGACAAACGAGGCATTAGCAACGATCCACAAACGAGGCATTAGCAACGATCGACAAACGAGGCATTTTTACAGGGGTCGACACACGAGATATTAGCAACGATCGACAAACGAGGCATTAGCAACGATCGACAAATGAGGTATTAGCAACGATCGACAAACGAGGCATTAGCAACGATCGACAAACGAGGTATTAGCAACGATCGACAAACGAGGTATTAGCAACAATCGACAAACGAGGTATTAGCAACGATCGACAAACGAGGTATTAGCAACGATCGACAAACGAGGCATTAGCAACGATCGACAAACGAGGTATTAGCAACGATCGACAAACGAGGTATTAGCAACGATCGACAAACGAGGTATTAGCAACAATCGACAAACGAGGTATTAGCAACGATCGACAAACGAGGCATTAGCAACGATCGACAAACGAGGTATTAGCAACGATCGACAAACGAGGTATTAGCAACGATCGACAAACGAGGTATTAGCAACGATCGACAAACGAGGTATTAGCAACAATCGACAAACGAGGTATTAGCAACGATCGACAAACGAGGCATTAGCAACGATCGACAAACGAGGTATTAGCAACGATCGACAAACGAGGTATTAGCAACAATCGACAAACGAGGTATTAGCAACGATCGACAAACGAGGTATTAGCAACGATCGACAAACGAGGCATTTTTACAACGGTCGACAAACGAGATATTAGCAACGATCGACAAACGAGGTATTAGCAACGATCGACAAACGAGGTATTAGCAACGGTCGACAAACGAGGCATTAGCAACGATCCACAAACGAGGCATTAGCAACGATCCACAAACGAGGCATTAGCAACGATCGACAAACGAGGTATTAGCAACGATCGACAAACGAGGCATTTTTACAACGGTCGACAAACGAGATATTAGCAACGATCGACAAACGAGGTATTAGCAACGATCGACAAACGAGGCATTTTTACAACGGTCGACAAACGAGGTATTAGCAACGATCGACAAACGAGGTATTAGCAACGATCGACAAACGAAGTATTAGCAACAATCGACAAACGAGGTATTAGCAACGATCGACAAACGAGGTATTAGCAACGATCGACAAACGAGGTATTAGCAACGATCGACAAACGAGGTATTAGCAACAATCGACAAACGAGGTATTAGCAACGATCGACAAACGAGGTATTAGCAACGATCGACAAACGAGGCATTTTTACAACGGTCGACAAACGAGATATTAGCAACGATCGACAAACGAGGCATTAGCAACGATCGACAAACGAGGCATTAGCAACGATCGACAAACGAGATATTAGCAACGATCGACAAACGAGGTATTAGCAACGATCGACAAACGAGGTATTAGCAACGATCGACAAACGAGATATTAGCAACGATCGACAAACGAGGTATTAGCAACGACCGACAAACGAGGCATTAGCAACGATCGACAAACGAGGTATTAGCAACGATCGACAAACGAGATATTAGCAACGATCGACAAACGAGATATTAGCAACGATCGACAAACGAGGTATTAGCAACAATCGACAAACGAGGCATTAGCAACCATCGACAAACGAGGCGTTAGCAACCATCGACAAACGAGGCATTAGCAACCATCGACAAACGAGGCGTTAGCAACCATCGACAAACGAGGCGTTAGCAAACAACCACTCCAAGAGGAAACAACGTCATAAATGAAATGTATCAGAAATATAATATGTCATTAATTTCTACTTTTTTTTTTAATCTGAAAATATAAACGTTTTACTACCTTCAGTGATAACTTGTCCTTTTCAGAATTCAGAATCAAAGAAATAATCCACAAAAATTAACGACCGTTGACAAAAGGTTAATTCGAAAGTGAATACTTTTTTCTTCTTCAAACAGATGTTACGTTCAACCTACGTTGGGGTTGGTTAGGGGAATGACGTTCCAGAGTTGATCCCTGCTGACTGTCTAGTGACGTGAGTCACACGATACGTAAGTCAAGCTTGTGACAATGTGTAACAACTGAGAACTCGACTCGACAGCCTATCTCCGGTTTTCAATTGCAGACCTAAACTTTTCCGACCCATTTTCCCAACAAGAAAAGATCCGTGTTGCAATCAAGTGCGTCAGAACCGGCCGTGGAAGGTAGTGTTGTGCGATAGCGTGGTACAAGGATATGTTCGCTGGGTTAGTGTACTCTTAAGAGAGTACAGCTCTTGTAATATCTTAGTGTAGGTGGATCTAAACAAGTGGCGTATTCGCTATGCTACCGCAGCTACCGTCAGTAGACTGAACATATTAACGAAATACAAAAGGAAATGATAATTTATTATATTTTTTTCACAATTATATTACAAATTTTCGAATATTTTATTACACATTTCGTAGGCCAATATGATTTATTTGCTTTGATTTGAATTTATTAAAGCAATGTTTTCCTATGGCCACTATCACGTTTGTGAATGAAACCGAAACTACTCTAGGATAGGACATGAAACCGCTAATAAGCAGCGGTACAGTTCTCTTCTCTCCGACTTAGAATTAATGACCTTGACATTCAAAAATTCCAGTGAAAATAATACGGCGAGAGCTACCTATACAAAATGCGGTTTATGGGTTATTTTTAGCTCTAGCCAATCAGAAGCGTCAAAAGTGAAAGTGAAACTATGTATGATTACAACTTCCTAACATATTTATAACTACGTTATGCGCATCAGCATCTGTAGGAAGAACTTTTTCTGCTCTCAAGAGAATCAAATCTTATTGTCGCTCAACTCAGACACAAGAACGTTTATCTGGTTTGGCAATAATGTCCATTGAGAAATCATTCCCTCAGAAACTTAGAAACCAACCCAACAGTACTTTCAATGACAAAGTCATCGAGACATTTTCGTCCCAAAAAAGTCGGATAGAGTTTAAATTTACATATAAATAAGTAAGTAATTTAAAATGTAGTGATGTCTTTAGCAAATATTACTTAATGTTAGCCTACTGAATATAATATGTCTTTATTTATTATGTCAGCGGCAGCCCAGACCCCAAAACCAGTATACGCCACTGGTCTAAACTATCTTAGTGTCTTTATATAAAGCATCTACAATATATGTGAACATTTTATATACACCCGAAAGAATCCGTCACGCCAGATTGGCCTCACATGAATATAGTGTCAATGGTCGTGTATTTCTTTTAAAACCATCGACGCATGTTGTGGGGTTAGCATGTCCTCTTTCTTTCCCAAGAAAAATAATCTGGTACCAATGTAAGGATGGGTGAATCTAAAATCCGTGGATCGTGATCGAACATTACCTTTTTGATCGAACTCTTCCTTTTCCCCAGTAGACTGGTTCCCTGATCAATATCTGTACCCGGGCTCCCTTTCATGTAGAGTATTATAGATGATATGTTTAAAACAACAAAACTGTGCGGGATAATAGCCGAAATAAGAACGTCCGATAAATTTATAAACGAACGACGGAATTAATGCGAAAACAAGCGAATTTATTAATACACTAAAGAATGTACACGTTAATGCATAAATGATATATATCGTGGTACCGGAAATGGGTACCGGATTTTTTCTGGGAAAGTAAAGCAGCACGGGCGTAATACCGACCACATTACCCCAAAAATCATGTGCTGAAGGTCTGTAAAATATAGGGTCACTAACACCATATTTCCCTATACGCCACTTGGCGTGACGGGGGGTACTTTACTTTTTTTTATATGGTGGATAACTGGTAACAAAGGAATCGAATGGATACAAGGAGACCATTTGGAGGACTTCGACTTTGCTTATGACATAGTTCTCATCAGCAGTCAGATAAAAACGATGCAGGAAAACACAAATGAACTATCATCAATAGCCAGCAAAATTGGTAAAGTAAAAAAAAGTAAAGTACCCCCGTCACGCCAAGTGGCGTATAGGGAATATGGTGTTAGTGACCATCAATTTTACAGACCCTCGGCACTTGATTTTTGGAGTAATGTGGTCGGTATTACGCCCAAGCCGTTTTACTTTCCCAGAAAAAAAATCCGGTACCCATTAAAGGCTGGGTGAACCGGAGCCGTCGGTTGGAATCGAGCCCTACCTCTTGTCAGCAAAATTGGGCTTGAGATCAATCATGAAAAGACTAAATTCACGAAAAGCTTAATTCCAACAGACGACAAAACATACATGGAAAACAAACCAGTAGAAGAGATCGATAACTTTATCTATCTTGGAAGTCACATTGATCGAGAAGGGGATACAAACGAAGAAATTAGAATCAGAATAGCTAAAGCAGCAATATCTTTCAGAAGCCTTGAAAAGTTGTGGAAATCAAAACTCATCAGCACAAACACAAAACTTAGACTATTCAAATCAAATGTACTATCAACCCTTACGTATGCGTGTGAAAGCTGGAAAACAACAAGAGATATAGAAACAAAGTTGAACGCATTCGAAAATAAATGTCTAAGGAAAATACTTGGTATAGCGTGGAACGAATTCAAAACAAACGAGGAAATTAGAGAAATCGCCAATCAACCACTAATATCTTCAGTAATAAAGAAAAGATGATGGTCATATGTTGGACATGTGATGAGAAGAGATAATAACTGAATAGCAAAACAAGTGCTCATGTGTGAAACAACAGGTAAGAAGAAAATAGGAAGAGCCAGAGAGACACTGAGAAGAACATTGATGAGAGAGGCAAGAGCAGCAGGAATCGGCTCCCCCAATGAGATAGAGCTGCTTGCACAGAACAGAGACAAATGGCGAGATTTGATCAAATATCTTTAAAAGAATTGAAAACTGCTAGAACAAAAATTTTAGATTAAAGAAGGAGTATCTTGGTCTACGCCCTATGGGCCGGCTGCGGCTCGAAGGGTTAATAGACAGAGAGACAGACAGACAGACAGACAGACAGACAGACAGACAGACAGACAGACAGACAGACAGACAGACAGACAGACAGACAGACAGACAGACAGACAGACAGACAGACAGACAGACAGACAGACAGACAGACAGACAGACAGACATTGAAGGCTATGTATGAAAGTGTTCCTTGTTGTAGTTTCCTCATATTCCAAGTCCTGCTTGTTACAGGAGCTACTGAGTTAGGTGCTCTGTGCACACCGTGAGCTGTCTCATCCGTTTTGATCATGTTTCGATATTCCAATTGTTTACGATGAATGATGATATCGTATGACAGGGAACAGTTGGCTCTGTTCACTTTCTGCGCGGTTTCGCCTTATGTCTTTTGGCGTGTGCTAAGACTGCTACGATGGGGACTACAGTTACCTTTCTTTGTTTGGGAGAAGAGATATTAATTCGGATGATTACGCTGGCATGGGCGGTTGAGCAATTATGGATTCTAATTCGTTTGCAGTGATACCGGGGCCTTCCATAACCAAATAACCAGCATAAATGAATAAAATAAACGTTAACACAATAATTCTTCTTCTTATACTTTTAGCTCCTAGTGGAGCATATGTCTTCAACAAACACTTTCCTCTTTGTCTTTTCCCCTGGGGATTCCAAAAAAGGGCATGTTGTGTAATACTCTCAGTTGGCTTCCGTAGTGTGTGTCCTATCCATCGCCATCGTCTTCGCTGTATCTTTATCCACTGGTATTTGACCGGTACATTTCCATAATTCTATGTTAGTGATTTTGTCCTGCCATTTCCATCCCTTTATTCTGCGCAAGCATCCATTAATGAAAGTCTGTACCTTCGTGATTGTCAATTTTGTTGTTCTCCATGTTTCACAGCCATATAATAGGACCGACTTAACATTTGAGTTGAACATTTTTATTTTTGTATTTAGCCTAATTTCTTTGTATTTCCATATGTTTCCCAGTGCAATGAAAGCTCCTCTTGCTTTTGATATCCTTATTTTGGTATCATTTTCTGTTCCTCCCTCTTTATCTATATTACTGCCCAGATATATATAAGATTGTACGTCTAGTTGAGGTATTTCTCCTAGTTTTATTTGGTTATTGCCAACTGCATTAATTCTCATAATGTTGGTCTTATCTCTATTAATCTTTAGTCCTAGCTGTTGTGATTTCTCATCTAATATACTCATTTTATCCTGCATCTGTTGATGGCTGTGTGATAGGAGAGCTATGTCATCAGCAAAGTCTAAATCATCAAGTTGTTTGGTCAGTGACCACTGGATCCCATTTCTGTTGTTTTGAGTTTAATAACTCAATAATTCTATCTATCTATTGACCTTTCGAGCCGTAACCGGCCCATAGGGCGTAGGCCAAGATACACCTTCTCCTATATGAATTTTTTGTTCTAGCAGTTTTCTTTTAAAGATATTTTATCAAATCTCGCCATCTGTCTCTGTTCTGTGCAGGCAGTTCTATCTCACTGAGGGAGCCGATTCCTGCTGCTCTTGCCTCTGTCATCAATGTTCTTCTCAGTGTCTCCCTGGGTCTTCCTCTTTTTCTTTTACCTGTTGTTTCCCATATGAGGGCTTGCTTTGCTATTCGATTATTATCTCTTCTCATCACATGTCCAACGTATGACCATCGTCTTTTCTTTATTACTGAAGATATTAGTGGTTGATTGGCGATTTCTCTAATTTCCTCGTTTGTTTTGAATTCGTTCCATTCTATACCAAGTATTTTCCTTAGACATTTATTTTCGAATGCGTTCAACTTTGTTTCTATATCTCTTGTTGTTTTCCAGTTTTCACACGCATACGTAAGGGTTGATAGTACATTTGATTTGAATAGTCTAAGTTTTGTGTTTGTGCTGAAGAGTTTTGATTTCCACAACTTTTCAAGGCTTCTGAAAGACATTGCTGCTTTAGCCATTCTGATTCTAATTTCTTTGCTCGTATCCCCTTCTCGATCAATGTGACTTCCAAGATAGATAAAGTGATCGATCTCTTCTACTGGTTTGTTTTCCATGTATATTTTGTCACTTGTTGGAATTAAACTTTTCATGACTTTAGTCTTTTCATGATTGACCTCAAGCCCAATTTTGCTGGCTATTGATGATAGTTCATTTGTGTTTTCCTGCATCGTTTTTATCTGACTGCTGATGAGAACTATGTCATCAGCAAAGTCGAGGTCCTCCAAATGGTCTCCTTGTATCCATTCGATGCCTTTGTTACCAGTGCAGCATTTCTTCATTATGAAGTCCATAACAACTCCAAATAA
Organism: Megaustenia siamemsis; assembly: GCA_032433765.1. NCBI lineage: Eukaryota > Metazoa > Mollusca > Gastropoda > Stylommatophora > Ariophantidae > Megaustenia > Megaustenia siamemsis. The sequence goes on from JAVIAB010000050.1 coordinate 10,953,488, forward strand.
CAAGGGCGATAAAATACATCCTTGTTTAACCCCAGTTTCTATTGGGAAACATTCGCTCTGTCCTTCCTCTGTTCGAACTGCACATGTGTAACCATCATACATGTCTTTGATAATATTTATGATTTTTGATGGTAAGCCATATTGCTTCAGAATTTTCCACAAAGAATCTCTATGAATACTATCAAATGCTTTTTTGAAGTCGATGAAGTTAAGTACAAAAGGTTTTTGCTTTTCAATGTGTTCCTCCAATATAAGTCGTAGAGTGAAAATGTGGTCAAGACAGCTTCTCCCTTTTCTAAAACTCAATAATTACATACACGTTAATTGGCATGATAACCAACACTAGGGTAAGGGGGTTTTCAATTTATTATTATTATACATTGTACCGGCTACCTATGTGATCCCTGATTATGAGTGCAATTGGCTGCCTTATGATGGGTATCGGTACGGTTGTCTTTCTTTCAAGTCACAATGTTAAACTTCCGTGTGTCTTCTCTCTGTCGTGATGTGTCCGTTCTAGTGCTGATTTTCTTTCAAGCCACACATTTAGACTCCATATCGTTTTCTATCTTTGTCATCATGATATGTCTGTTCTGTTGTTATCTTCTTCTTCTTCTTTTCTCTCAAATAACAACGTTAGGCTTCCAAGTGCTCTCTCTCTCACTCTCATGATGATGTGTATTGACTCCGTTGTTGACTTTCTCTCAAGCTACACTGTTACACTTCTTTGTCGAGAGAAGTACAAGCTAAACAACTCAGATCAGCAGCCCATATTTGATCAAGACCCAGCGTCACCTACCATTTTGTAATGTTCTGTGTCCCTAGAGAGGTGGACGACATCTCTCGTAGTTCCTGCATCACTAGAACGCGTCGATCTAAAAGACCTAGTGTGGTGTACTTCCAGAGTGCCAAGCTCAAAAAGAACCAGAGAAATCTTTCAAGCCACTACAGCTGTCACATTAATTGACAAAGTTGAAAAACCAACGATGTGTGTCGATCCAGTGATCATCATCGCAAAAACCCTTACCGAGATCAACATCACCACCATCAACATCACCACTATCATCATCACCACCATCAATATCACCACCACAACCATCATCATCAGTAGTACAAACATCATCACCACCATCAATATCACCACCACAACCATCATCATCAGTAGTACAAACATCATCACCACCATCAATATCACCACCACAACCATCATCATCAGTAGTACAAGCATCATCACCACCATCAACATCACCACTATCATCATCACCACCATCAACATCACCACTGTCATCATCACCACCATCAACATCACCACTATCATCATCACCACCATCAAAATTCTCACAACCACCACTCCCATCATTATCCCCACTACCAATATCATCATCATCATCAACACCATGATCATCACCACCATCAACATCACCAATATCATCATCATCATCATCAACACCATGATCATCACCACCATCAACATCACCAATATCATCATCATCATCAACACCATGATCATCACCACCATCAACATCACCAATATCATCATCATCATCAACACCATGGTCATCACCACCATCAACATCACCAATATCATCATCATCATCATCAACACCATGATCATCACCACCATCAACATCACCAATATCATCATCATCATCAACACCATGATCATCACCACCATCAACATCACCAATATCATCATCATCATCAACACCATGATCATCACCACCATCAACATCACCAATATCATCATCATCATCAACACCATGATCATCACCACCATCAACATCACCAATATCATCATCATCATCAACACCATGATCATCACCACCACCAGCATTACCTTCATCACCACTACCACCACCATCATCATTATCATCATCATTACTATCACCACCACTATCATCACCATCACTACCACCATCATCATTGCCACCACCATCATCGTCATTACATTCTCCACCATCACCACCATAATAATCACCACCACAATCAACACCATCATCACTACTCCCATTACCATTATCATCAACATCATTATCCCAATTGCCACAATCAAAATCATCATTACCATCATCATTACCAACACCATGACCATCATTAGCATCATCACCACCATCAACATCATCACCACCACAATCATCACCGCCACCACCACAATCATCACAACCATTATCACCTCCAATATCACCATCATCATTACTCCCATTACCATCATCATCAACATCATCATTACCATCATCACCACCACTACCATCATCATCACCACAACCATCATCATAACCACCAACACCACCACAATCGTCACCACCATCATTATCTCCAATATCACCATAATCACTACTCCCATTACCATCATTATCAACATCACCATCACAAACAATCACCACCATGAAAATGATCATTACCATCATCATTACCACAACCAGTCACCATCACTACCACTATTACCACCATTGCTACCACCACCACCATCATCATCATTACCATCATTGTCACCACCACCATCACCACCATCATTACCACCATCATCACCACCAACACCATCACACATTTTTGAGTGATATGGTCAGCAACATGCCAAGTCGCCTTTACTTCCTAGAAAAATCTCTGGGATCCAGTATTAAGAGAGTAAACTCCAGATTGTTGGTTGAAAATAGTCCACCACTTCTGGGAATCGAACTTGGACCCTTCTGATCAGATTGCTGGCGCACTAATCACTCAGCCACCGAGGCATCTTATAATTGAGATGCCCGGAGAAAATATGATATGAAGAGATAAAATCAGAAACAAGGAAGTAAGGAACATAACTGAAGTGACGTCAAAACCGGGTCATATTAGGATAAATATTCTTCAATGGACCAGCATGACATTCTGAATGTCCGCATGGAGGTAGGGCGAGCTAATGATTGTAATGGATCGGCCCGACATTCTGAATGTCCTCAGTGAGGTAGGGTGAGCTAATGATTGTAATGGACCGGCCTGACATTCTAAATGCCCTCAGGGAGGTAGGGTAAGCTAATGATTCAATCAATAATCATGAATCTATAACCATGTCCAGACTGCGTGAACATCAAATCAAAATTGAAGACTCAACAAAAGATCAACAGACAAAAGGACCGACGATGTGCTGGAAGATAATTTCAAATCAACACAGAACTGGTGTCATCATTCTCTACACACTGAGTAACATACTGGGCAGGAGATCTGAGCACCTATGGGCGTGTCCGTTGTGCAATGAAGATGATCCGTTGACTAAACCACAATGAGAAATAAGCACATTATACATGAAATTTTACTGTGTAACACGGTCACCAGCAGACAGTATCCACCCCCCCCCCCCGCCAACTGATCATTAATTAACATCCAGAATAACTGGGAAAATGGATAAAGACAGAAGGGGACTATCATCATTGAGTGACGTCTCCGCATCGAATGTTGGCTACCATGAGCGTCATTCCGCTCTGACTCTTGTTTTGATAGTGCAGGTTGTCGTAGGCTGACTTGTTCATCTTTTGATGTTACTCGTCCATGTTAGTCTTGGTTTGCCTCTGCCTCTTTTACCTTGTATTTTCCCCTCCAAGATTACTATTAATTGACTGTTGTGTCTTTTAACGTGTCTCAAAAATTTAATTTCTCTTAATTTAATTGGCGCAAAGAAAGTCTCATTAGTCTTGTTTGAATTGTTGTCAGGTCGGGGAATTTGACCTGCTACTGTATGCAGTAAACAGTCCAACCTGTGGTTGCCCTGTTGCCTTGCAGGTAAGCTCGGGAGAGTAAAAGGCTAAGGGAGGGTACCCCGAAGTAAAACAATCCCAATTGCCTTGTGGGTGAGACTTTTTAGTCAAAGGCTAGCGGAGCCAACCGTAAACAAACCGACGGAAGGCAACTGAAAACCACCGTCGTAACTTCTTTGTACAATCATGAATCGCCACTTCTTAAATGTTATGTAGAGTCAGTCTTAACATATGGATGTGAATCATGGACAATAGAACAACAGACACGAAAATCACTGGAGTCTGTAGAAATGTAGTTTTACAGAAGAATGTTGAGAATACCATGGACATCTAAGAAGAGTAATTAAAACGTTCTGAAAGAGGTCAACGCAAAACGAGAGCTAATTTCCAATATTAGGAAGAAACAATCATCATTTTCTGGCCATGTAATGAGAAGAGAACAACTGGAATATATTGCAACAACTGGGAAAATTGAGGGACGAAGAGATAGAGGGAAGCAAAGAGAAAAAATACCAGACAGCTTAAGAGAATGGTTTGGCAGAAGGTCAACAACAGAAATGATAAATAACTGTCGAGATCGAAAATTGTGGAGAGACATGATCACCTACGCCAGCAGGTATGGTACTTGATGATGATGAATTAGGCGGGGGATATATCAAAGAAATAGAGAACACATTCTACATAGTAAAGGCAATGAGAAGTAATAGAGATGAAGGGAAGTAATGAAATTACATTTGTTGTCAGCGCGTGCTTCCGATTGTATTTATGTTCAGAGAGTGTTGGCATGTTTTCTGTGATGTCAGTTTTCTACGTTTTCTTCTTTCTGTCCTGTCGTAATTAAGTTTCTTTGTTGTCTCCACTGGATTCTTTAATTTACATTATTCTGTTCAAATGCAATTCTCACTGATTTCATGTGGTTTGGTTATCATCATCGTCACCATCATTATTGAGTGGCGTCTCCGCATCGAAGGTTGGCTACCATGGAGCGCAATTCCGCTCTGTCCTCGCCTTGATAGTGCAGGTTGCCACAGGCTGACTTGTCCATCTTTTGATGTTACTCGGCTATGTTAATCTTGGTCTGCCTATATTTTCTTCTCTAATGTCCACGTTTCTCCACCATACAGGAATGTTGAGAAAATATAAAATTTTGCTATTCTTAGTTTTAGCCCTGGTGTTATTTGTTTTGATGTTAGTATATTTTTCATGATATTAATATTACTTTTTGCCATTCCTATTCTTTTTGTTTATTTCAGTTGTACATTTTCCATCACTGGTTATAGTATGTCCAAGTTAGTTGTAGCTCTGAACTGTTTCCAGGTCTGTTCCTTCAACTTTGAAATCCACTTGTGGGTTTTGAGTATTTTCTTTGTTTATGATCATAATTTTAGTCTTTTAAATTAAATATTCATATATAATCCATATTTTTTGCTTGTCATGTTTATTACATTAAGTAACTGTTGTAGATCTTTAGGATTTTCTGCTAGTACTACAGTATCGTCAGCATATCTTAGGTTATTGATTATCTTTCCATTAATTTGTAGGCCTGGCATCTCTGTGATGTTTTTAAAGATTTGCTCAGTGTATAGATTGAACAAGCTTGGTGATAGGATGCATCCCTGTCTTACTCCTCTTTTTATATCAATGGATGTAGAGTTCTCTTTGTTATATGTTATTATTGCTGTTTGCTCCCAGTATAGATTACATATTAGTCGTATGTCCATGTCATCTAGATGTATCTCTTTTAGGCATTCTATAAGTTGTTTGTGGTGTATTCTACCAAAAGCTTTGGTGTAGTCTATGAAGCAGGCATATATTGGTTTGTTTACTTCTGTGTACTTGTTGATTAATGGCCTCGATTGTCCTCCAATTGTGGTTTCTTTTGCTTGTTATGATTTACTTATGTCTGTTCATGGCAATCCGCTGTCTCAAAGCAATAATCATTTAAATTTCATCATCATCATCTTCTTTTTTCTTTTTCTTCATTTCTTTCTCATCCCTTTCTCTTCTTTCTATTCATTTTTCTCGTCCAGATCTTCTTCTTCTTCCTCCACTTTCTCTTTTTCCCCCTACTCTTCTTCTTCCTCCACTTTCTCTTTTTCTCCCTACTCTTCTTCCTCCTCCACTTTCTCTTGTTCTCCCTACTCTTCTTCCTCCTCCACTTTCCCTTGTTCTCCCTACTCTTCTTCCTCCTCCACTTTCTCTTGTTCTCCCTACTCTTCTTCCTCCTCCACTTTCTCTTTTTCTCCCTACTCTTCTTCCTCCTCCACTTTCTCTTTTTCTCCCTACTCTTCTTCCTCCTCCACTTTCTCTTTTTCTCCCTACTCTTCTTCCTCCTCCACTTTCTCTTTTTCTCCCTACTCTTCTTCCTCCTCCACTTTCTCTTTTTCTCCCTACTCTTCTTCCTCCTCCACTTTCTCTTCTTCTTCTACCTTTTCTTCGCCTCTCTCCCTTTCCTCTACTTTTTGTCATTCTTCTACTTCGTTGTCTACTACTACTTGCTACTATTACAAATACTACCACCACCACCACCACTACTACAACAACAACAACTACTACTACTACTACAACTACTAGTACTACTACTACTACAACTACTAGTACTACTACTACTACTACAACTACTAGTACTACTACTACTACTACTACTACAACCACTACTAGTACTACTACTACTACTACTACTACTACTACTACTACTAGTACTACTACTATTGGTCGTTTCAAATCTAAATGTTTACGATTAACATGAAATATCTCCTCTTTCCCTGCACTTACAAACTTGATTTTTTGCATCTGGCCTTGTTTTTCCAAGGTCCCACCGATTTCACAAAATTTAATGATGTAGGAAGTATGCTTCATCATGAAGCAGCACTTTCCTTTGATCTCAGTGAATTTACGGATCTTTTTGCTCCTGGAGAAAATAATTTACCGTACATTAATGGAAATCAGCTTCTCGACATAGGCGTCTCTACACAACTTGAAAGTTGGAGGCGTTTATCAACTGTTTACTTTCTATTGTTTACTTTCTTTAAAATACTATGAGAATGTCAATGTTATAGCCTTTACAGACGGTCTAAAAAAATCAGCGTATAAACAGTTCCATTAATGAAAACTATTTAAACAATATACAACAAAGAATACATTTAAAAAAAATTAATTATCCGTTGCGAGCGATAACGAGCATGACATATCAAGCAAAGTTATTGTTTATGGGTACGCATGTGACTAAAGAGTCCGATGTAAGCACGGGATCCTCTTCACTGTAAAGAGCTACATTGTTCGTTTTATGTCTTTCCATGTGAGTTTCATTATTTTACGTAAACAAGACATATGAAAGTGATTTAGTTTCTTTGCATGCCTGCAGTACACATATCAAGAATCTTTACATTTTCAAAACGTTATCAACTTTAGCTAAAGATTGATCATGCGGACATATAAAAACGTCCATTATTATTTCATTTATTCTGAATCAGAGGAGTCTAACATATTGATTACTAATCTGGGCTGAACGAACGATAGTCCATCTTTTTTCCAATAGTCATTTTCTTCTTTTAAGACATGATCTTCACATTTGCACCAAAAGTCTTTGTCAATCTGTGATAGAGCAGCATATGTCAGTCCTTTTATATCGCATAGTTTAAAACTTGTATTCTCAGCTGCCACGTGCCCTTTAATTTTTGCCCAAACGAGTTCAATGGGGTTTAATTGTGGATGATAAGGGGGCAGTCTCAAGCACGTATGACCATGCTGTTGAATGATTTTGTCTATTTGGAATACTTTGGTCTTTTGCGATTTCTTAACAAGTGACAGTAATTCAGGTTTAAAAAATCCCTCGTTAAATGGAATTCCTTCCTTTCTTAGCCAAATCTTTATAACATCTTTTGTACTGGTAGATGTAGGAATTTTGTCTTCTTCTGCCACAGCGTTGTGGTACGACGCGTTGTCCATTACCAGACAGGATGGTCTGTCTAGAATTGGAAGAAGAGTATTTTCAATCCACTCTCTAAATATATGGCCATTCATCTCGGTGTGATAGTCCCTGTTGTCAGTATAATTAGAGGTGAATATAAGTTCTGCATTTTTCACCAACCCTTCTTTTCGGCTGCCTGCATGTGCCATTATAATACGCTGTCCTTTTCCAGTGGGTACACATCTTTTAATACTTCCATCTGATAACTGCCATTCCTTTGCACTTGTGTGGTGAGAATTTATCCAAGATTCATCTAGAAATACAATATCATAACCTTGGTTACGCATTTCCCGTACTTCACGTAAATATTTACTCCTCATAGAAACTAAGTGCGGCTTCTCGCAGATGACATTTCTACCACTATCGTACTTTCTAAACGTAAAACCGATGCTTCTAACAGTTCTCCATAATGTTGTTTTCGACACAACAATGTCATTTTCTGCTCTCAGTCGAATTTTCAGTTTTCTTAAAGTCACAGTTTCTTTGGAATCGAACATTTTACAAATTGCTCTTCTAATCACTTCCTTGTCAAAACTATCTACTTCTTTCTTTCTTCCTAGCGTCCTAGTCTTGATTGAACTGGACACTCCGTTAGCTTTAAGCACTTGTTTGAAAAAGCGTTTGCTTATACCCAATGCGTGAATAGTTCTCTTTTCTGGCTTTGAGATGCTTCGATACAGTTTTCCACGCTTAGCTTCTATGCAAAAATATTTATACACCTTTATTGCCACTGATTGCAATGTAAGGAACTTTACTTGTATACCCATTGACTAACAGATCACAAATTTAACGAAATTGCCCAATAATTAGGATACGCCGTTGCACATAAATCACAACAAAACGACAGGAAATGGGATGCACCGGATATAAAATTATAACTATGACGCGTTTTATGTGTTTTTTAGTGCTTAAAACAGGGAAATTGGCGCGCATTACGTTCAAGATGACAAGTCCGTGGGTGCTCACTCATATGAAGCGGTAATTCCTCCAAATATATGGTTTGACCAAAATGCCTTAAATTTGTATACTTCAAATAAAGAATATTTAAAACTATACGTTTGTTGGTGAGGAAATGAATGTACTTCTTGGGACCAAAAAATCACAAGACCATATGCAAAATTTCAGCATTATCAATCAATTGGTTGCAGAGATATGGAATTTTAAACACCTTCAAAATATTTTGAAACGACCAATACTACTACTACTACAACTACTAGTACTATTGGTCGTTTCAAAATATTTTGAAGGTGTTTAAAATTCCATATCTCTGCAACCAATTGATTGATAATGCTGAAATTTTGCATATGGTCTTGTGATTTTTTGGTCCCAAGAAGTACATTCATTTCCTCACCAACAAACGTATAGTTTTAAATATTCTTTATTTGAAGTATACAAATTTAAGGCATTTTGGTCAAACCATATATTTGGAGGAATTACCGCTTCATATGAGTGAGCACCCACGGACTTGTCATCTTGAACGTAATGCGCGCCAATTTCCCTGTTTTAAGCACTAAAAAACACATAAAACGCGTCATAGTTATAATTTTATATCCGGTGCATCCCATTTCCTGTCGTTTTGTTGTGATTTATGTGCAACGGCGTATCCTAATTATTGGGTAATTTCGTTAAATTTGTGATCTGTTAGTCAATGGGTATAAAAGTAAAGTTCCTTACATTGCAATCAGTGGCAATAAAGGTGTATAAATATTTTTGCATAGAAGCTAAGCGTGGAAAACTGTATCGAAGCATCTCAAAGCCAGAAAAGAGAACTATTCACGCATTGGGTATAAGCAAACGCTTTTTCAAACAAGTGCTTAAAGCTAACGGAGTGTCCAGTTCAATCAAGACTAGGACGCTAGGAAGAAAGAAAGTAGTAGATAGTTTTGACAAGGAAGTGATTAGAAGAGCAATTTGTAAAATGTTCGATTCCAAAGAAACTGTGACTTTAAGAAAACTGAAAATTCGACTGAGAGCAGAAAATGACATTGTTGTGTCGAAAACAACATTATGGAGAACTGTTAGAAGCATCGGTTTTACGTTTAGAAAGTACGATAGTGGTAGAAATGTCATCTGCGAGAAGCCGCACTTAGTTTCTATGAGGAGTAAATATTTACGTGAAGTACGGGAAATGCGTAACCAAGGATATGATATTGTATTTCTAGATGAATCTTGGATAAATTCTCACCACACAAGTGCAAAGGAATGGCAGTTATCAGATGGAAGTATTAAAAGATGTGTACCCACTGGAAAAGGACAGCGTATTATAATGGCACATGCAGGCAGCCGAAAAGAAGGGTTGGTGAAAAATGCAGAACTTATATTCACCTCTAATTATACTGACAACAGGGACTATCACACCGAGATGAATGGCCATATATTTAGAGAGTGGATTGAAAATACTCTTCTTCCAATTCTAGACAGACCATCCTGTCTGGTAATGGACAACGCGTCGTACCACAACGCTGTGGCAGAAGAAGACAAAATTCCTACATCTACCAGTACAAAAGATGTTATAAAGATTTGGCTAAGAAAGGAAGGAATTCCATTTAACGAGGGATTTTTTAAACCTGAATTACTGTCACTTGTTAAGAAATCGCAAAAGACCAAAGTATTCCAAATAGACAAAATCATTCAACAGCATGGTCATACGTGCTTGAGACTGCCCCCTTATCATCCACAATTAAACCCCATTGAACTCGTTTGGGCAAAAATTAAAAGGGCAGGTGGCAGCTGAGAATACAAGTTTTAAACTATGCGATATAAAAGGACTGACATATGCTGCTCTATCACAGATTGACTAAGATTTTTGTGCAAATGTGAAGATCATGTCTTAAAAGAAGAAAATGACTATTGGAAAAAAGATGGACTATCGTTCGTTCAGCCCAGATTAGTAATCAATATGTTAGACTCCTCTGATTCAGAATAAATGAAATAATAATGGACGTTTTTATATGTCCGCATGATCAATCTTTAGCTAAAGTTGATAACGTTTTGAAAATGTAAAGATTCTTGATATGTGTACTGCAGGCATGCAAAGAAACTAAATCACTTTCATATGTCTTGTTTACGTAAAATAATGAAAGTCACATGGAAAGACATAAAACGAACAATGTAGCTCTTTACAGTGAAGAGGATCCCGTGCTTACATCGGACTCTTTAGTCACATGCGTACCCATAAACAATAACTTTGCTTGATATGTCATGCTCGTTATCGCTCGCAACGGATAATTAATTTTTTAAAATGTATTCTTTGTTGTATATTGTTTAAATAGTTTTCATTAATGGAACTGTTTATACGCTGATTTGTTTTAGACCGTCTGTAAAGGCTATAACATTGACATTCTCATAGTATTTTAAAGAAAGTAAACAATAGAAAGTAAACTGTTGATAAACGCCTCCAACTTTCAAGTTGTGTAGAGACGCCTATGCCGAGAAGCTGATTTCCATTAATGTACGGTAAATTATTTTCTCCAGGAGCAAAAAGATCCGTAAATTCACTGAGATCAAAGGAAAGTGCTGCTTCATGATGAAGCATACTTCCTACATCATTAAATTTTGTGAAATCGGTGGGACCTTGGAAAAACAAGACCAGATGCAAAAAATCAAGTTTGTAAGTGCAGGGAAAGAGGAGATATTTCATGTTAATCGTAAACATTTAGATTTGAAACGACCAATACTACTACTACTACAACTACTAGTACTACTACTACTACTACAACTACTAGTACTACTACTACTACTACTAGTACTACTACTACTACTACAACTACTAGTACTACTACTACTACTAGTACTACTACTACTACTACAACTACTAGTACAACTACTACTACTACAACTACTAGTACTACTACTACTACTACAACTACTACCACTACTACTGCCATCACCACAGCTACCACTATTTATTCTTATTCTTCTTATTTCATCTTCTTTTTAAAAATTACTTTCAATTCTATCTTTCGGAAGTTATAAAACTGTTGCAGTTTGTTAAATGTACTTGTACCAATGTTAACATATCCCTAATGATGACAGTTTGTTGAATGTTTTTGTACCAATGTTAACATACCCCTAATGATGACAATTTGTTGAATGTACTTGTACAAAAGTTAACATACCCCTAATGATGACAGTTTGTTGAATGTACTTGTACAAATGTTAACATATCCCTAATGATGACAGTTTGTTGAATGTACTTGTACCAATGTTAACATATCCCTAATGATGACAGTTTATTGAATGTACTTGTACAAATGTTAACATATCCATAATGAGGACAGTTTATTGAATGTACTTGTACCAATGTTAACATATCCCTAATGAGGACAGTTTGTCTTTCCGAACAAGAAGAAATCCCACTTGAGATATATTTCTTCCTGGTTCACGATTTCTTCGGATTATGTGAAATAGAACTTTGATATTTCGTGTCAAGAGGTCACGGTGGTTATCGTTCCGTAGCCGAGAAAAGACTTTTTAAAGTTATAGTTTGTTTCCGTGATTCTCTTAAACGCTCATTTCTATTATTTCTTTTGCTCTTTAATGAAGGAGAGTTGTCAACGACAACAGAAAACTTAACATAAAGCCAGTGACAAATAAAACATTGATATCAAATGGGGAAATATCAAATGCGGAAGAATTAATATGATCGGGATAGTCAGAGGTTATGATATCAGATAGCCCCCTTATTGTTTACTTTGTTTATACAAAAATGATTTATCAAACTGAATATCTCCAATTTGTTCTGGCTTTCAAACAGGACCCGATATCGTTTATCACGTAGGCATGTTTTTAACAGATTTATTTAAACATTGGCCTCAACTGGATATCTGAAATGCGTCACAGGAGAGATAACAAATGGCAATTTTTCACGGTGTGTAATTTAACTACACACCGCATACGGAATTGAATCACGTGATCTGTAACGGCGGTGTCCAAAGTATAGGGATTCATAACCTGGTATCAATGAACATCCTCTATAGTAGATGCCCAACAGGGGGAACGTGGGTACAACTGTAAAAGTTGTCATTGGACAATAAGTTTTGGGCAGCGTCTTTTCAAGACGCACGTTCAACAAGCAGCTAGAAGTCAACGATGATTGCAACTGTCAAGGGCGTATATATTTTTTGTTGTTGTTGTGACGGTCATCGAGCAAAGTTCAAGGGTGAAATAAAAACTGCTTGTTTCGACCGAAGTACATAATATTTGTTGTGACATAACAACATTCTTGATACTATTTTCATTGTTCTTACTGTTTTTTTTTTTAATTTTATATTCTTCGCTAGCACCGACGCACAGAGTTAGCACGACACCGCATATTTACAACAGTGGCACTGTACCACATTGGATGATTCACAAAATAACATTACTACCCAACTTGGTGATATAAAGTAACAGCTGGTGTGGCAGTGTAGGTGAACATTTCAGTTGTTAAAGAATAGTTCACAACAGAATAGACCAAGGATATATGACCAGACAGTGTGGGCGGACAGTCAAGTAAATGAGGTCAGTAAGGATTGACCACCGAAACCTATGGGCGTAGACAATAACAGCAATAAGGTATGTTAACAGGTGGGTGGCTAGGAGTGGCTATTATATAACAACTTGTATCTCACCACTGGGCATTAAATAACAACTTGTATCTCACCATTAGACATTAAATAAAACTTGTATGTCATCACTGGGCATTATATACAACTTGTATCTCAGCACTGGGCATTATATAAAACTTGTATCTCATCACTAGCCATTATATAAAACTTGTATCTCAACACTGTACTATATATAAAACTTGTATCTCGGCACTAGCCATTATATAAAACTTGTATCTCAACACTGGACTATATATAAAACTTGTATCTCAGCACTAGCCATTATATAAAACTTGTATCTGATCACTAGCCATTATATAAAACTTGTATCTCATCACCCAAATTAAAGGCAGTCACCACCAAAGAGGCAGACAAATCGAGACCAGACACAGAAAAAGGCAGAGAGCGATTAGAAGACTCCATCAGAAAGGCTGCCAAGATGCTCTACGACACACGACACACCGTCAACAACTAGTGGACTGTCTGCAGTTGGTGCATAAACTTGTATGAAATTTATATCTATTGGCTTTCCATTCAATTTCACTAAAAGGACTCTGTTAAATATTTCCCAAGAGCATTTTACTGTTCTTGCTCTTTCCTCATCCAAGATGATACCTACTCCTCTTTGGTGTTTGGTACCTCCAGAATTGATGATTTTATATTCATCAGAATATATCTTTCCTGATCCAGTTGATCTCATTTCACACAGTCGCAGTAAATGTAAATCCACCCTTTTAATTTCCTGTTTGATGTTTTCCAAATATTTGATACTAGAAGTAAACAAATACGAGTATATGTGTATTATCTTTTGATAGTAAGTATAAGAAGAGTAATGAAAACGTTCTGAAAGAGGCCAAAGCAAAAAGAGAGCTAATTTTCAAAATTAGGCAGAAACAATCATAACTTTTTGGCCATAAGAGAACAGGTGGAATATATTGTAACAACTGGGAAAATTGAGGGACGAAGAGATAGAGGGAAGCAAAGAGAAAAAATACCAGACAGCTTAAGAGAATGGCTTGGTAGAAGGTCAACAACAGAAATTATAAATAACTGTCGAGATCGAAAGTTGTGGAGAGACATGATCACCTACGCCAGCAGGCCGGGTACTAGATGATGATGATCTTTTGATGTGATCGACACACATATTGATGTCAAATAAAAAAGAAACTTCTGATAACAGTTTATGAATTGGGGGAGGCAAGCTTATTTTCGCCAAGAGTGGTCAGGGTATATGGCGATATGCGATCCTGCAAACTGGGGATCAGTGTCGATACTTTGAGAACCATAAACATTATTTTTTTTATTGTTTATCCTGACAGTGGAGATGACACAAAATCCGGTATTGTCTGTCTTGAGCGAGGACATCACGAGGTTATATTACCGTAAACAACCTATTGTTTACACAAGAAACTAATATCATGTTTCAAACCTGGTGTTAGCAACGTCTTACAAGTCTTTCCCTGCTTTACTTGCAATGGGCCGAGACAAAGCAGTTATAAACTTTGATACACACGTAGTGGCGAATTGTAGGCAGTAGCAACGATTCTTCACTGCGCGCGGTCTATGCCAATCCTTCTGTTGTTATGTTTCTCAAAGTTGTTGGATATCAAATGTTTAGACACACATTCCTTCAACAAACGCATTTAGCTGTTTCTTTCCTTCTGCTGTTGTTATGTTTCTCTAAGTTGTTGGATATCAAATGTTTAGACAAACATTCCTTCAACAAACGTACGTAGGGAGGTCAAAAAGTAATGCACACCAATTTTTTTCTCGGAAACTATTCGGGCAAAATGTGTGAAATTTTCACAGATTGTAGCTGAACATCCCCTTTACACTACCTATTTTTCAACATAATCCTCGTCCAAGCGTATTGCCTTACGCCAACGCGAAACTAGGTCATGAATGCCTCGTTTGTACCAAGTTTTGTCCTGCTCGCGTAGCCATTTTTTAACTGCACGGATCACATCCTCATCATTGTCAAAGTGTGTCCCACGCAGGAATTTTTTGAGTGGTCCAAACAGATGGAAATCTGAGGAAGCCAGATCAGGGCTGTAAGGAGGATGGGGCAGTACAGTCCAACCAAATTTGTTGATTGCTTCCCGTGTTACCAGACTTGTGTGAGGGCGTGCATTGTCATGTTGAAGCAACAAATCTGCAGATGGCTTATTAGGCCGAACTATGTGGAACCGATTTTTGAGTTTTGTCAGTGTATTGATGTAAGCTGTCGAGTTGATTGTCTCACCTCTTGTCATTACATCAACAAGAATCACACCATCAATGTCCCAGAAGACAGTGATCATCACCTTTCCGGCTGATGGAGATGTTTTGAATTTTTTTCTTTTTGGTGACTGCGGATGATGCCATTCCATTAAATGCATTTTTGTTTCAGGCTCATAATAATGTGCCCACGTTTCGTCACCAGTAACAATTTTTGACAAAAACATTTCTCCTTCAACACCGAAACGCTCCAACAATTCAGAACAGAATGTTTTCCTTTGAACTCTGTGATCATTTGTTAGGCACCGAGGAACCCATCGAGCGCAAATCTTTGAATATCCGAGAGTTTTAAAAATTGCGATTGCACTTCCCTTGCTGACTGTAAGCTGCAATGCCAATTGCTGACTAGTGATACGCCTATCCTTACGA